>CM032117.1:58177113-58438603 GCA_018894105.1 Jacaranda mimosifolia
TTTAATAAAAATAATAAGTATATCACGTTTGATACGTGAGATTGACAATTTTGTCTACCTTCGATCTATGGTAAATTAAAAAAGATTCCTATACTTTGACAATACAATATCTTATTTGATTTGTTAAATCTCTCTCTCTCTCTCTCTCTCTCTCTGGATTTATAATTCTAGACAATAGATAGTAAATTATGCTCATAATTGCATGCGTATGCTAGATGCTAGTGTTGCCAACAATTGGACCTAGCCAAGAAAAATGGAGCATAGGCACTAAAATTGTGCATATTTTACTATATATCATCAACAACATCTAAGTGTGTATTATGACAATAGTCTTGAGTACTGCCCTCTGCAATATTTGTACATGGTGCGATATAAGAATGGAGTATAGACATCAAATTTGCACATATTTTACTACCATCAACGACACCTGGGTGTATTATAGCAACATGGCTAAGTTATTAATTAATTTATAGCACGCCTTTACATTAATCTATGAAACATTGGTGCCTAGACATCAAGAAATGGTGAGGTGCCAAAATGTGCAACATTTCATACCAAAAGTTGAATTGATTTGGACTTGAAGATAATTTGTCATCCTAAATGGAGGATACATTTGTGTATTGCATCTTAATATACACAACTAAATTATCGATCTCACCCGTGGTGATGAGATTTGATTCAACCTAATATCATTTACAGTATAAGCTCGACATGATTCTTGTAAATCTAATATAACATTATATCCTACAGAAAAAGCTTTATACAGTCTAATAATACAAATCAAATGTGGCCTTAAATAAAAGAAAAAATCCACTCATGCACAAAGAGAAAAGTGAGGAGATACAAGTTACTAAGACTTATTATATATAGATTTTCAATGTTGGAAATTGATACTTTTTCTGTTACGAATTTTGTAACTTCATAACCTATGTTTGAATTGCAGCGACAAGCAATGTGATATGAATTTTTTCATGTACAATCCTGATTACTCTAAAAAGAGACCATGTCGCTAGTCAGAAAACACAATATATTCAGTAATCTTGTCTCCATATTTCTTTTTCTTTGGGCTTAGTTAAAATTGTGTAGTATAACTTTTGCTTCACCCAATAAGTAGAGTGATATTTTAATATTAGACTATTGTATTCTATAGATGACATGATTACACTGCACCTATATTATGAAAAGGAATTGTGAATTTGTTTGGAAAGAGCAAATTTGTCCGGCCTCATCCTACCTATATTGCACTTATCTTAATTTTATCTTGTTGCTGCAGTTGCTATACACAATGGATTGAGTTTAATGCACTCAATACATCACTGATAATTGAAATTATAATAATACAGATTTTTCACAGCTCGTTCTTTACAAAATCTTAATTGATCAGAACATAACTCGTCACAAAAATTTGAATCTATAAGTATTAAGTTGATATTTTTTCTCTCCAGATAGGTGATTCAATTAGATATGAAAATAAAAAATCGTCTCCAATGTAATTAATCTAGGTGCTTAGAGTTTAAAATTCTCTTCTCCATTCAGCCTTCATTGAATGAAATGAACAAGTAATAAAGTATTTATAGGCATTGTTTATGAATTGGAGTATTTTGGCAAAATATTTTGGCAAAATAATTTTTAGAAATTGGGATTGGAAAATGTCATGGTTTTTATTTATGTGTTGAGTGGTAGGTGAAAAATAAATTGAAAGAAAATTATTTATTTATTTGAATTTTGGGAGGGACAAGATGTCACATCAATAAATTTTCTGTTGAGTTAGTAGGGTGACATTGATTATTTATGTATGCGTATATATAGATTGGGAAGGGGAAGAAAAAATGAGAATGTTAGATATTGAAAAATTGGTAGAAAATAAATTGGGAAGGTATTTTGAGCCTTTTTGGGTGTATTTTGAATAGTGAGATTGAAAAATATGATGGGTTGTTTATTTATATTTTCAAAGTTAAAAAATAATTTTGACAATACAAACAAACAAGCCCTATACATATGGTATACGTAGACTCAATTTCTAGTTAACTTAATTTGTTTTAAAAGAAATGGGAAAAAAAAAAAAAAGGCGAAAAGCAAAAAGCAAAAAGCCAAAAGCAAAAAGCAAAAAGCAAAAACAATGGTCAATGGTGGTGTAGGGATATTGGTGGGGGCAGTAAATGAAAGCATGAGCCGACAATTGCCGTCACGCATTGAAAGGAATTGTCGGGTGGTGGCGTGAGTACGACCCCTTTTTGTAGCCCCAAGCCGGACCCTCTCGGCCCAGCCGCCACGGCTCAATTTCTCAGTACAATCATTATATACGCTTTTTTTGTTTTATCCAACGCCGCAGTCCCATTCACCAGTCACCACTTTTAGAATGGAATCAATATTCCATCATCAACCCCACTTAAACTCTGCTCTGACATAAAATTTTGGTCTTTTTGTTAACTTTATGTTTTTTAAGAGATGCAAAGAAAGAGTTTAATTATTTATATATTGTAGTTTTATATAAAATGATTGAATAGTTTGATTGTGAATTTTATATTTATGAACAGATCGATTACGAGTTTGAATTTTATACGATGTAGTTGGAAAAAATTAGTTATGATACTATTTTCTGAAAGAAGAAAAAGAAAATATAAAATTTGTTGCACAAATAATTGTAATTATTTCAAGAATTCGAGTTGAAAAAAACCCTTTTGAAAGAGAAGAAAAAATTATAAACTTTATTATGTGAATAATTATAATTATTTCAATGTTTCGAGCCCAAAAATCGTAAAAATTACTTGGTTGTCATTATTTCTTTGTCTACCTTTTTATCGACATTTTTGACTTTCTTTTTTTGCATTTTTTTTAATGAATGTTTCCCTTGTATGAGAAAATGAACATAATTCTTTCTACAAAATGAAAAAATTTATAAAAATTTCTTGTTTTTAGAATGCATAATCTACTAGAAATATATAAGATCGATGCCTAAATTTGAGTTCTAAAGCCAACTTAATCTTTACTCATGCAAATTAAAATCACTGGCCAATTAGTTGAGTACCATTACATTGAAAATTCGAATATGAATGAAGTTTAGGTGCGCACATATATACATTAGAAAACAAAACCTCTACGCGTGCAAAATAAATCTACTAATGTAATAATTCTTTAGTATCAAGTTGCTTGTGTTCTGCATTTGTTCGCATTAACATGGAATTCAATACGAATTGGCCTGTTGGGTCAGATCGTATTACATGGCCCAAGCTTTCACTTATGGGCCTCCTCTGATAGCACAGATGTCAAGCTTAAGCCCATTAGGCCCACACCTGTTGTGGGCTGAAGAGTTAATCATTAGGTTGGAAGTGGCCTAGTGCCAATGAGGATAAGGTTGGTTATTATTTTATTATTATTATGACAGTCGGTGGAATTCAACTAGGGTACCATCCACAAAATCCACGACACCTAGGCCCTTTTTTCTTTTTCTTTTTAATCTTTAATATCTTTAAAATCTAAAAAATTAGCCATAATTTTATAAATAAAATGAGATAGTATATAAATATTTTATTTGAAAATAATAATTAAGGTAGATTTAGGAATAAAGGTTTAGGTGATTTATATTTTTATTTTTAAATAGATGTGCCTTTTTAAATATATATTTTATTTATTTTTAAACTATAGTGGATACTTTATATTAAATTTAATTTGAATTTCATTGAAATGGATGTGTAGGATGATATAATAAAATAAAAATAAAAAATAAAGATAAAAATAGTTCTTTTTTTTTTAATCCAATTTTCATATAATGTAGAAAATAAAAGTGGACCTCAAAAATGAAAACCAAACATGTACCAAATCCACTTTCAACCACACATGCAGCCTACCAATATCCTTTGAGATCTTGTACCGAAAATCTCATATTTCAGTCTCTCTCCTTAGCCATCCTCAAGATCTCTTGAAAGTTGAAACTTGATTGCTATGATCTTCTTGGTTTTGCAGGTTTCCAAATATTGCAATTATTGATATCACGGTTTTACAGGTACTCAAGTTCTTGTTCTCTTTTATTTGGCAACCATCTCAACTTTCCAATTTAGTTTCCTGATCCATCAATCATTCTTGTTTCTTTTCTTTTTAGCAGCATCCTTTAATTGTTTTTTTCCCTGGGTCTTGAGTGATTTGATTAAATCTACTATTCTTACTGTTGATCTGGGACAAAATTGACAGTACCTAATAACCTAAAGAAGTAGAAATGGCAGGAATTGGGGGCATGGTGGCAAATCTTCTTGGACCAGCTATAGAGCTTGGGAAATGCAATTTTTCATCAATCAAGCGACAATTTTGACTACCCATGTTGCTTTAATAGCAATATAAAGAGCCTAAGGGATGAAAGTTGGGCTGCAGATGAAAGTTGGTTGTGCCAGGAGGAACGCAGAAGTGGTGATTTTGTCTGAAGTTGAGACTTGGTTAGCAAGAGCAGCGAGGGCATCCGTTCCATTAGGACAAGCATATGGATTTGAATCTAGGAAAGAGATTGAGGAAGACATCATGGAAGCTTTGAGAGTAAGAAGATTCCATATGTTGGGGATATGTGGGATGGGAGGTGTTGGAAACACAACTATATATGGCCAAAAGAATCATGAGTAGAGCGAGGGAAGAAGATCTATTTGATGAAATTGTGGTGGTAGTTGATAGTCACATGAAATTGTTGGATCAGTGGGTTGAAATTGGAAGAAGAAACTTTATCAACTGGACCACATGGATTACGTGCAGGAAGAGTTAATGTATAGGAAGAGAATTCTTGTGGTTTTCAAAGATGTTTGGGGGAAGGATAGGATTTACGAATACCTCATGAAAATGGTTCTCAATTCTTTTAACATCTCTGAGATAGGGGTGTTTTAGGTATGATGGATACTCAAAAAGTTTGCAATGTGGATATTATGTGAAAGTGAAGCATGGTTTCTCTTTAGAGAGAAAGTTGGGACTTGGTTGGATGACTCAAATATGCTTTCTGTAGCAAAAGAAGTTGCAAAAGAGTGCAAAGGTCTCCCACTTATAACTGGTGATTGTGCGTTAAAAGATAAAAGAATCAAACCTATTTGGGAAGATGCACTACAGCAATTAAAATATTCCAACCAATAGATATGTTGGATGTTCTTATGGAAGTCTATAACCCCTTGAAGCTAAGTTATAAATGCTTGAACAATTGACATGTGGAATCCTACCCTCTATGGCAATCCCAACACTAACTCCAATAATCTAATCTATGGCTCTGCCAAAATGTGCCATCATCATCCTAACCTCATTCATAACCATGTGGGTCATATCAATTGTCCTCCTATAATCAGACTCTTGTGTCTGGAAAGTCTCTTCCATCTGTGCTCATACTGTGCAAAGTTCTTCCACCTGAGCTTCTACTATCCTTGCCATCTCACCTTCTCTTTCTATATTCTCCATAAATCTCTCTACGTTATAGCTCCTAGCTCCAAGTATTGAACACCATACCCCAAATGTTTGTATCCTAACTAACCTAAACAGAAGGTTAGTTATAAGTCCCAATGATATTCAGAGCCTAGGGCTTCTTTCTATGTTGTCTATTTCCCTCAGACTTTAATAGTCTGAGCAAACGTTTTACAACATGGGGTTAAGAATATTTGAAGGGATTAAGAATTTGGAAGAAGCAAGAAATAGAGTATGCACATTGCTTGAGATGCTTAGAAAATGAGTTTTTGCTACTAGACAGTTTTGATGGACACTATGTCAAGATGCATGGTATTGTTCGTGATGTTGCCATATTCAATGCTTCAAAGGAAGGGCGTATTGATCTCAACCTTAGTTCAATGAATTGGTTAAGAGAACATTTTTCTAGAGATTTCATGAGTTGCCGAGACAGATTACTTTAGGACATTGGATTCTTACATTCTTAAGGATGGTCTTTTACAGCTTGAAAGGCTGCAGATTGTATAATGTGAGATGCTGGAAGAAGTCTTCTCCCATGAAAATGAAAAAGGTGTAATATTGATATTACATTCCCAAAATTGAAGAGATTGTTCCTACGTGCTCTGCCAAGCCTAAAAACTTTCTGCAATGAAATTGAAAGCATTGGATTCCCTCGGCTGAGTTAGATGGAAATTAATCCATGAGTGCCCGTGCCCGTGCCCAAACTTGATGATTCTTGCTTCTTGTGGGAATAATCTAAATTCGGCTGGCCATAATGATGATTCCTTTCATTTGTTTTGCAACCAAAAGGTATTTCTTTGAATCCAATCCTATTTTTTGTTACATAAAGATGATTTAGTTCTGATATTGGATATATGGGCTTCTGTCATTTCTATCTCTACATATCTATGATATATTGCAGGTCTCATTGGTAGCTTGAAGGAACTACACATTTGAGCGTTATGGCTGAGTAGCATTTGACTCGCCTGCATAAGCCCTCACATATAAAATGTGAGGTTTAGGGTTCGAACCCAACAGACACCCAGCATGTGTGTGTATAAATAAAAAAAATATGGTGCTGCTAAATTCTACTTGACTTCTTTAGTGAACTTGAGTAGTTAACAATAAGTAGTTTTGACAATACTAGGAGCTTATTTTCATCTTCAATAGCTAAGAAACTTGTCAATCTCCAAGAACTAACGAAATTGCTGGGAGATGGAAAACGTGATTGCTAATGAGAAAAATTTATGCGAAAATCTCCATTTTCTGGTTTGGAATAATTGAAACTCAGAAACCTACCTAAGTTGGGGAGTTTTTGCCAATGGAGACTCGCTTTTGAGTTGCCTTTATTAAAACAAGGGTTGATTGATAAGTGCCCTCAGATGGTGAGTTTCACCCTTGGATCCTTAAGCACTTCAAATCTGGAAAGTGTAAGAGTGGACTATAAATACATCAACATGGAGGAAGACTTCAATGGCTTGAAAGGCTTGAATGGTGTTGTAAGTTAAAGAATGTCCATAGCAATGGTAAGTCTCTATGTTGTCTAACAAATTTCGGGCTGTTTAGCTGTATTTTTATCCTAATTCTGAGTTCACAACATTTCTAAAATGTGAAAAAGTAGTTCTTGGTTTTTGTTTAGAGTTGGAAATGTTTTTGCATTATTTGTTTAGAAATGTTGAGTATGATAGCTGTATGGACGAAAATCCAAAATATCTGTATTAATTGTTTGGAGTGATAGAGCATGTACTTTACGTTAAATCTAATTTGATTTTAATTGATGTGATAATAGAATGATAGAATAGTTATAGAAAAAATTAAAAGTGTAAGCAAATATATTTTTAGTAATAAATCGGTACATACAAACAACTTTTAGCTCTCCAATTTAGTAAAATGTGAAGAGTAGCCCTGGAAATGCAAATTAGCAGACCATAAATTTCTTGATCATGGTGGGAAAGTTGCCTTGTATATCCACTTGCATCCTTATTTGTTTTCTTGAAAATATTTTTGTAATTTGCCAAAAGCACTGGAGAAGATGTTTAATGCTTATTGATTTTAACATCAATTTGATCAAGAATTAACTTCAGCTGGAGATAAAGAAGGGACGTGGGGTGGCCTTTGATTTGATTGAGAAGTACTTATATGTTGTTCTAGGGTTTGTATTCTCGACTCTATTTGAATTTTTCACGACAGTTGATTAGGTTCGTCTAGTTGAAAATCCTCAATGCTTAAATCAATAAAGATGCTGAAGGTTTAGTATTGGAGAATAAATAAAATGCTCCGTATATAATGTTGAATCATGTGGCTGATTATGCCTATATTATCCAAATCGTGTACTAAAGAAGTGTAAAGATTTAAAATGCCTATATCATCTAAATCAAAAGTCAAAATTATTCTTATTTGCGGTCAAAATTAAATCGACAACTGCTATGAAAGCTAAGCTCATCATTACCACAACCTTAGTGATGAAGTGCGCCGATCACCACGAACTGAGTAAAGCGCTACGTTAAGAGGGTTCTACTTCATGACATTCTTGTAAGAAATTATTAGTCAAACCAATCGAACTATTGTCCTAAAATGAATGTATTCTCAGTAAAGTTTTGGCAAAGCATGTACCTAAGGTTGTCAACGGGTCGGATTTGAATTGAATTTGTCATATCTGAATTTGATTAACAAAATTCATATCTGAATTCAATCTAAAATTTTATAGGATCTTTGTTAATCAGTACCATATGCGAATTCGATGGATATCTGAAACTCAATTAAAAATAAAAAAATCCAACATGATTTCTTTCTTTCCCCACCCCCACCCTTTTTCTTTTAAACTTTATAAAAATATTGTATTTACACAGTAAATATATGTCATATTTGAATTTTTAATAATTTTTTATTATATATTAGTCAAAAAGTTAAATATTTGAATACTAAACTCTTTTTTCACATTATATTAATGTATAAATGAACTGTTATATATTATTATATTTGACATTTTATCAATATTTTTTTTTATTTTTTAGGTTAAAAACTCAATATTAATAGTATAATATAAATGTTAATATAGATATTAAGTCAATATAATACATCGATTTTATTTTAAAATATTTATTAATATTATATATAAGAGTATTAATTTAATAAAAAATATTAAGGTTCGAATTCGGATATTTAACGGATTGGATTATTTAATTCCATATTCGATTCACTTATTTTGGATTTAGAATATTTATAATCGAATTTGATCCATTTAATATTTTAATCGGATAAAAATTTTAAAATTCGGATCGAATTCGAATTAAAATTTGAATAATTGGCAACCCTAGTAACCTCTGATCTGGTGGCCCATTAAGTGGAATATCATATTGGAGCCCACTTAAACAATCGTTTTTTGTTATTTGTTTGTTTGTTTATTTTCATCAAAAGGTTACAACCTTAAGCAAAGGGTATATATTTGTATACACACACACACAATGTATATTTTCATAGGGTGCTTGAGGATATAATTAATATTGTATTTTAATATTGTAGAAGATGAAATTTAATGTGAATACGAAAAGTCTTCTGCTAATCAGACTTAGACCGCCGGGTGGCTAAAACTTGTACGTTGGATGATTTAAAAGCACAACTCATTAGGTTGAGAGGATATCCGTTTGGTGAGAGTTCTCCAGCGATCAATTAAATATGTTAAATTAGAGTTTTTATTATTTTTTCGATAAAATAATAAAAACGAATAAAAATATCTTATGTTGCATACCTCAAAGCAATCGCACGGCTATTTATACAAGAATGACGTAGATTTGGGCTACATGATTTGATGTGAATGCCTTTTTTATTAATTAATTTCAATAAATCGAGTTAGTTACTTAAAATGCGTGGGTCCCAATTCTGCCCTTCAAGAATTGCTTGGATGATTCATTCAACTTAAAAAAACCTCCAAACAGCTTGAGAGTTTACAGAAATTCAATAATCATGAAAGTAAACGAACATTAATAGTTATAATTACCAGTGCAAGTACTCTCAACAACCTTAACACTATGTTTAAACTTTGGTTTAAGAAATTTGACAAAAATAAAATAAAATATTAGGAAAATAAAAAAAGGTAAAAAAAATATAAAATCTCAAATTTATTATATTGGTAAAGAGAATAATGAAGAAAGGAATGTGAAAAAGATGAGTGATGAAAATATTAAAAAATGAGAGAAAGTATTTCAAATAAAATAATTTCTCCTCATTTTTCTCACTGTTTTGTGAGGGAGATTCATTTTACTCAAATACATTACATTTTCCTTCAAGTTTTCTTTTCTTTAATATTTTTCTCAGCAACCAAAGTATTTTTCTTAATTTTCTTCTCTTTTCCCCACTAAAATTCAAAAACCAAAAAAAAAAAAAAAAAATGATTTTGTGTCCAATTTGTTCATAGTTCATGCTTCAGTTTTTATTTTTATTTACTTTTCTTGAACTCCCTCAAATGATCTTAGCATGATCGGTTTTCAGTTTGTAATATTTTCTTTCCTTTTGATTTCATACCTGTACGTAGGTGGTAATAAAATATGTGCAAGTGAGCTCCAAAATCTCGATATTACGTTTCGTCATTGACGTTTTCTCTTTGAATGAATACTATAATTAATTATTGAAGTTCAAAAGTAAACTCTCCCTCGGTCTTACAAAAATGCAAAGACTGAAATCATTATTTGTATTGGAATTCAAAGCCAAATTGCCTGAGTCATATAAAAATGGGGCTAAAATCTTTGACAATCGTGAAATATGAAATAGGCATGATTTACTTTTATTATAAAAAAAAGTTGATATGTCCTTTTATGTTTTTAAATTGTAGCTCATTGCCTTTTTTCTCGCATACTTCAGTTGAATTTTACACTATATATATATAAAAATATTCTCATATATGTAAAATTATTTTATATCCTTACATTTTTCTTTTCTGGTGTAATCTAAACTAAACAATTTCATATTTATAAAGTATATAATATATTTATATAAATTAAATTCTATTTCATATTTATAAAATTATACATACATATATATATAATTATATACACATATGAAATTATATATATATAATATAACCCCTCCCCCCTCCCCAAAGACCTCAACGGCTAACATGGCTACGCACAGCCATGGCCGTCTGCCATGTAGCCTGAAAAGTGGTAAGATTTGATCAGATTCAGATTTGACTTGACCATGGTGGTTGTCTTGATGGCAACGAAAATTGCCATCTATTCTTTTCTTTTCATTTTTTTTTTTTTTTTTGGTGGCATCAAGTTGTTTGGTGGTAGCTAGGGCTTGTTTGGTAGTAAACCTATAATACATTTTTTAATAAACAAACACTACACATTTTTTAATTTTACTCTCAAAATATAAAATTTATTCCCCAAAAATTCCTACTATTCCCAATTCTACACCATTCCCCAAGGCACGCCACTTTCATTCATTATTATAAATATAACACATACTATTACTCATACAATCTATATATATATATAAATAATTTTAAAATACTTATTTCACCCCACAAACTCAATAAAAAAGATATTGATGTGACATCTTGTCCCCCCAAAACACAAACAAACCAACTATTTTCTTCCAATTCATTCTCCCAAAACACAAACAAACAACTATCACATTCTTCAATCCTACCACCCAAAATCTATTCTCCCAAAATATTTTGGGAGAATGGCCCAATTCACAACCAAACATAGCCTAGGCTTTTGGGCTGCTAGCAGCCACAAACTATAGCAACCAAACGGTTGCCATGGCTACCGGCAACCATAAAATAGCTGTAATGGTTGCTGCTAGTAATCATGGTTGCCAGTGTTTGTAGGTAGGGGTGGAGGCATGGGGATAGTCGCCGACCTCAGGCCGACTCCAAGTTCATTTCGGTGATCAAATTAGCTACCATGGCAGTCATGCAGTCAGATTAGGTTGGTGGATATGTATATGTATATGTATAATATGTATGTATATAAGGTGAATATACCAAAAAAACTTGTAATTTCAATACATAGCAGTACAGTTGGTCGCTGACAGCAGCTATGACCGCCATGGATAGCCATGAAAATTTAGGGTGAGGTGGGGTGGTGGTTCAAGATATATATATATATATATATATAATAATTGATGTTGCAAGAAATGACAAAAAATATATTTATCAATGGTTGAGGGGTTGACAAAAAATGGGGGCTTGGGCGAGCATTTATTGGGCTCGTTGGTAGAATCATACATGGGTCTTGAGGTCAGAAGTTAAGACAATTGATGTATAAGTGGGTATCATATGTAATTAGTTGGTCCTTTTTCTAATAAATGAGGGGGTATTTATAGTTGATCAGGGGGCAAGTTGATTATTGTTTGCCTGTCGTGTACACCATCTTCTTCGCACACGTGTTATGGTATGGAGGGTCGAGAACACCCCGTTCCATGGGTACAGGTCGGGTGGTCGAGTCGACCTATTTAGAAAAGACGCGGATCCTTAGGCATATTTGTGATTCTAGTTAAGTATGAGGGCATATAAATCTGTTAGAAATTCATTCCTTATCATGAATCCCCCTAACTTTCTTAGTTATGAATGAAACTCATAAATGGAAAAGTTGATCTGAACCATTGACCTTGAATAGTCTTTTCTTTTGATCTATTGAATTTATCACATCTTTCAAGAAACTTAACCTTTATAAATAGGCTCTTTCTATCCCTTTCCTTCATTTTTTTATTTCTCCTTATAGAACCTTACATCGAGGTACTCAACCCAGCGACCTGTTGCCTTTTGACTTAGTGACCTGTAGCTTTTTGCAAATAGGTGCTGAGATAATATGTTTCTTTTTCTTATTAATTGTGTGATTTTTCATTCTTTATTTGTTGGTTGTAATATTTGTACTATCATGGCTAGTAGATCTTCGCCATTGTCTTCATCTAGTAGTATCGATCGGAGCTCTCTGTCGAGCTCTTCGACCTCTAGATCTTCTATGCACCAATTTTTTGTTGACCCTAAAGATCCTAGCTACCTCCAAGAAGTCCGCTAGTAAGATCGGTCCCAAGGTCTTTCCATCTTTATGTAGTATATTTTTTATACCTGACAGGTATAAGATCATAAGCCAAAGATGTATGAACCTCCACCCAATTGTTTAGCTTTTCACGTTCCAATATTAGAAGCTAGGTTAAGGTCACTTATACCTGAACCCGTTGCTAATATTATTAGGAGCCTGGGTGTTTCTTCAACCCAGTTGGTTCCCAGCTCCATCCTATACAGTAGCTGTGTGCGTGAGATGGATCAAGCTATGTTAATGTCCACCCCTTTCTGTTTCATTGAAGAGTATCTCGCACACAACTTAATACAGGTATCCCCCATTTTAAGAATTCTAGCTTGATCTTTATGCCTTTTCTTTTTAAAGTCATAACTGAATCAACTTTGCCCATATCATGTAGGCTATTGCGTTTGCTCATGCCTTAGCTCTTCAATGTGTATTTTTCCACGATCGTCGCTTAGGTGGATGACCTAAAGGTCGAGTTGGAGAAACTTCAAGGTAGGGTCTCAGCCTTTCCCTTGCAGCTAGAAGAAAGGACCAGAGCCAAAGATCTAGCTCTTAAGGCAAAGGAAGATAAAATTAAGAACATGGAAGTAGAGATTGCTCGACTTAATTCATACTTAGCGACATCCAAGAAGTCAGTGGCCTATCTGTCCTCCCAATTAGAAATGGAAAGAGAGGCAATGCGAGATAGGTCATAAGAAAGGTTTTGATGATTATCATAGGTCCTCGACTTTCAAGGTTAAGCTTCATGTTGTTCGTCATGTTGGAATTTGAGGCTTTATGCAGTCCAGGTGTTCACATTGGCAGTCACACAGAAAACAAGTACAGAAGGTCTAGATAACTTTTATAAGTGTCAGTTCCAACTTGAGAAGCTAGGTTGGTTGAAAGAGGACTTCGACGTAGACTTTCTCGACCCCAGCAAGTAAAAAACCTTGGGGATTATCCAGATGTTCCCCTTTCCGACCTATCCAAGGAGAAGTTTGGGTACATATTCCTAGAATTTTCTAACATGGGAGGTAAGACATCTAGTGCCAACTTAAGGTTAGGACCCTCAAGGACATCTTAGATTGTTGATCATCTTTATGTTTTTGTTTGTTTTTTTGCTGCTTTTGCATATTTCGACCTAGTGCTCAAATTTTGTCCAATCAATTATAAACTGATCGAGTGGTCTATTTATTTGCTTTTGGTGTATGTATTACTTATGTAGCAACCCAATGCTGATCTTTAGCAAGATTCACTGTAAGTTGATTTTAGTTTTGAGAGCTTGTATTTTGAGGTCTCTACCTATTTTATGCACATGATTCTTTTGATTTTCCTTATGATTTTTGCATGCGGTCATTGTTATTTGTTTGTACGTTGTTAACTCTTTTATATTACATATATACGACCCTCAATCTCCACCAGTTTGCAGACTCGCTGACCTACCGACCTATCTTGGGGTCTTATTATTGTGAAATAGTGCTGACCTTTTTCATGTTGTTGACTTGTCGACCTATTGGTCCAGGTTATCGACCTCTCGACTTGTTGGTCGTGCGCCTTGGGGCTTGATTTGTATATTATTTGAAATGGTGTTAACCTTTGTTGTCAACCTATCAACCTATTTGTCTAGGTTGTTGACCTGTCGACCCGTGGGCTCAACGCCTTGGGCTTGATTTGTATATAATTTGAAATGGTGTTAACCTTTTCCAGGTCGTGGACCTGTCGACTCGTGGGCTCAGCGCCTAGGGCTTAATTTGTATATGATTTGAAATGGTGTTAACCTTTTCCAGTTTGTCGACCTGTCGACCCATTTGTCTATGTTGTCGACCCGTGGGCTGAGCCTTAGGCTTGATTTGTATATGATTTGAAATGGTGTTAACCTTTTCCAGGTTGTCAACCTTTCAACCCATTCGTCTAGGTTGTCGACCTATGGGCTTAGTGCCTTGGGCTTGATTTGTATATGATTTGAAATGGTGTTCACCTTTTCCAAGTTGTCGACCTGTCGACCTATTTGTCTACGTTGTCGACCCGTGGGCTCAGCGCCTTGGGCTTGATGTGTATATGATTTGAAATGGTGTTAACCTTTTCCAGATTATCAGACTGTCGACCCATTTGTCTAGGTTGTTGACCTGTCGACCCGTGGGCTCAGTGCCTAGGGCTTGATTTGTATATGATTTGAAATATTGTTAACCTTGTCCAGGTTATTAGCTTTTTCTTGGACCTTTCTTAGGTCTTACTATATCGACCTCATCTTCGAGCTGTTCATTTGTTGTCTTCGACCTTTCCCAGGTCTTACTGTATTGACCTCTTCTTCAACTTTTCTCAAGTCTTGTACTTCCACTTGACCTTTCTCAGGTCTAGTTAATTTGGCAGTTGTCGACCTGTTTTTAACCTTTTTCCAGGTTATTGGCCTATTCTTCGACCTTTCTCAGGTCTTACTATATCGACCTCTTCTTTGACCTTTCTCAAGTCTAGTTAATTTGGCCAATTATTGACCTATTTCCACTCTTCCTCGACGTATACTTTTGCCTGCTATTGAACATTGGTAACAAGACAAGCACAGGAAAATAGTTGTGACATATATGATTTCCAAAGACATAAAGGTAAGGAAATATTCAAGATCGATATCAAAACCCAAAATCAAAAGGCTTTTATGCATAGAACTTCTTCAAATTTTGTATTCCCCACAGTCGGAGGAGGTCTTTCTTGTCAAACACTGACCTGTTAGGATCTCTTATGACCTGTGCTTTTGCTCGACCTTTCTCAGGTCTAATTGATTTGGTCAGTTGTTGACCTATTTTCACTCTTCCTCGATGTATACTTTTGCTTGCTATTAAACATTGGTAACAAGACAAGCACAGGAAAATAGTGGTGACATATATGATTTCCAAAGGCAGTTATATGAAAAGTACAAAAATAATGACGAAAATCTAAGACTAGAGTAATTCTGCGCCATGCTTGGATACTTCAACATCTTTTTAGTGCTATATCTCCGACCTCTGAACTCCTGACTTTCATCTTCTTATAATAGTTCTTTGTCACTTGCCTTTTCTAGTAAAGAATTTGTTTTGCTTTTGCCTTTTTCGCTTCCTCGACGACATATAGGTAGAAAACTCACATCCGGCATTATCTGGGAGGTCGAACTTTTGCATCTTAAAAGTCTCCATTCCCATCTCTGTAGGGATCACTATTTTCGCCCCATACACCATGCGAAAAGGTGTTTCTTTGATTGAAATTCATTCTTTCTGGCTTTGCACTCTCCTCATCTTTCATAACATTTATTTCCTCTTCATGGACATATTTCTCTACCACTTTATGAGAGTCTCCACATTAAAAGGCAGTTCTCTCGCTAATGCTTATGCCTAAGAACCCTTCTAAAGGCCACAAATCAATACACTGACCATCATGTCTATGTTAAGGTCAGGAACTTACAATAACCTAATATTGAGACGGCTTATGAAGGCATGGAGTCTCCTTTCCTTTCTGTTTTATGGTAAACAAACATGTAGCTGGTCTTTTGGACCACATTTTGCTAGCAAAATGATACAAAAAACTTTGGACGTACCTGGTCGTAGGTTGCCACTACTCCCATCAACAAGGAGGTGAACCATTCTTGCGCTCGGCCATACAATGTGGTGATTAATACCTCTGCAGGTCGAGTATCTTAAATTCTATAGGTATTATTTCCGGCAACTACTGTTCCTTTCTCTCAACCTCTTCCAATTTTCTGCTCAACTGTCTTACCCGATCATTGATCTCCTGCATTTTTGTTTGCAACCGCCCTTTTGGATGCCATTCAAATGATCTCATTCCTCTATATGCTCATTGCTTCATCCTCCCCCTTTCTAATAACTCTCCTCTTCTCCTCAGTCCTTTTTGCTTCTGATGACCTCTGTCCCCTTTAGACGCTTCGAGGGCTCTTTACGAAATAACTACATTGGGAAAGGAGGTCACGGTTGCAGTACCAGAGCTGCACTCGCCAATCTTCCATCAATGACCTTGTTCGTCACCACCTCTATCAGAGCTTGTAAGTTCGACCCGTAATGCCGACCACCGGTCTGGTGCGAGGTGCGGGAGAGGTTTGGTGCAACGAAAATGAATTGGCTCGAATTTTTGATGTCCCTACATTCTTACCTGGTGTCACCGCCATAAGCTCTAGCAAGCCCAAAATTCCAAACACTCAATCCGATTTCCCACAGACGACGCCTACTAAAGTCACAAGAAATGACAAGCAGTATATTTATCAATGGTCGAGAGGTCGACCAGAGACGGGGGCTCAGGCGAGCATTTATTGGGCTCGCTGGTAGAACCACACATGGGTCTTGAGGTTAGAAGTAGAGACAATTGATGCATATGTGGGTGTCAAATAGGGGTATTTATAGTTGATTAGGGGGCAAATTGAGTATTGTTTGCTTGTCGTGTACACCATCTTCTTCGTACATGTGTTATGGTATGGAGGTCGAGATCACCCCATTCCATGGGTACGGGTCGGGTGGTCGGGTCGACCCATTTAGAAAAGATGTGGATCCTTGGGCATATTTGTGATTTTAGTTAAGTATGAGGGCATATAAATCTTTTAGAAATTCTTTCCTTATCAATAATATTATACATATGTATATAATGTGTATATATAAATATGCTAAAAAAATTAATTTTCTTATAATACATGGTAGCTGCTGAGAGGAATTAGCCAATTTGCATATGTATATAATAAAAAATATATATTATATAATATTTATAATATAATATTGATAAATATTTTATAATATATATGTCATATGTTGTATATATATGTATGCAAATATATAAATATTTTTTTATATATCTTATATAAATATTAAGTATTATTCCATTTGAACCGTTCTTTTAATCAAAGAAAAAAAAATCAATGATTATTGATATACACAAGGACATGATAGTCATTTTATATATAAAAACATTTAAAAACTTGCATAAAATATCGCGTGTACTTCACTTATAGCCTTAAGGTGATTTCTTACAGTAATTTTAAAAATTGAAGATGATTTTTTGAATTTTTTTTTTCTTGATATAGAGCTAATTTACCTATTTCATATTTTACAGGAAGATTAAATTATTTTTCCCTACAAAAATGAAAAGATTGAATAATTAGTTATATTTGTCACTTCCTCATGGTAGGTCCTTATGTGTGCTGTTTGCTAAGCTTTCGGAGGTACATACTTGATACGATGGAGTGGGCAAACACAATTATTACTAAAAATTATTGTTTATGTATCTAAGTGCCCGTTTGGTTTCATTTTCAAAGTATATTTTTATATTTTCTATTATTATAAAAGTTAAATATATTAATTTTTACATATTTTTATCCAATATTATTTTCATTTTCAAAACACATTCTCCAATAACCTTTATATATCTTTTCTCAATAACCTACATATCTTATCTCTTTATTCCATTATTTCTACCTGTCTTCCCTTACAACATATTAAAACTAATATAATTTACCATTACTTTTTCAACAATTTATCCAAATACAAACTCATTTTTAATTTATTTTTAACCATGTTTTGAAAATTAGACAGGATTGGCTAGTCGAACCGGTAACTAGTGGCCAGTCTGATCCAGTTGAGGCTTGAAAATCGGTGCAAGTCAAAATTGGTTCACTCTTTCTCTTTTTCTTTTTCTTTTTTTTTGAAAATTTAAAAATTACCTTTTAAAAAAAAAAGAGAGAAATTATGAATTGAAGATGATAATTAAAGATTTTGGATATGTAATTTTTTGGAACATGAATTTATTTTCTTGAAATTTAATAAAGTGGTGGTTATATATGAATGCTTACATTTAATTTATTATTTTATTTTGTTTAATCTCTCCTAAATTATGTTGAATATTTAGCGTAGAAGAATTTATTTGTACTTAGAGTTAAAACATGAAACGAATGATTACTTATATTAATGTAAAATATTATTTTTTATTTATTTATAGTTGACTAATTGTGAAATAGTATTATTTTCTAAAAAATATATTTAAAAATAAGTAAATTGAAAAATTTTCAAATAATATTCTTTTTATATCAATTGAAAGTTTTATTTTTTGTTAATATTAAAATATTATATATTTTTATAAAATTAAATATAATTATTACGTAATTATGACGTCATATCAGTCGAACCGATGGTCCAACCGGTTGAACCAATAACAGTAAGATCAGCGATTCTTTGCTCGGTCCAATTTTGAAAATATTGATTTTTATTAATTAACTTTTTAAATTTTAAAAATGATGAAAATAAAAATTAGAAATGAAAATAAAACCAAACGGGTCTTGACTCCTTAGCTGTCCCTTTTCATTTAGTACTTTGAGTAGTATAAGGCCCCGTTTGGTTTTATTTTTATTTTTTATTTTCATCATTTTTAGAACTTAAAAAAATAGTAAATGAAAATGAGCTTGTATTTAAATAAATTATTGAAAAAGTAATGATTATATTAGGTATAATAATTTTTTTTCTTTTTTATTAGAAGGTTTAATAGGTTGTAGGGACAGAGAGAAAGTAATAATAAAATAGAGAAAAAATATATAGATTATTGGGATAAAATATATTGATTATTGAGGAATGTATTTTGAAAATGAAAATTAAAATAATATTGGATGAAAATATGTAAAAACTAATGTATTTCTATTTTCATATTTTAAATGAAACCAATCGTACCCTAAATTTTTGAGGTAGACCCAATATTAATTTTGATTAATTTGGATCAAAAACCCAATCCGCGTTGTTACTTTCCCTTTCCAATAATTTAGATTATGAGAGTAGAGCTTAATTCCAAAATAATTAATATAATATTCTACCTTGTAACTTTTCTTCTTTTTTTACCATATTCTTGTACTATATAACCCACAATAGTTGTAGTTAAAAAAAATTATAATAAAAAGAGGTTTTATAACTATTTCCAAATAATTGTAAAAGACTAAAGGAGATAGAAAATAACATGCTGAGTAACCAACCATCTTCCTCTTTGTTGGACCTTAATTAAGCTTATCCGGTTTTTACTAAAAATATTATTTGGAAGACAAAGTCACACAGATATATAATGGTGCCTTGCTGTATTGATAGTGATCATTTGTAAATTTCTAACTTTTATTGTGATAATTAAATTCAAAAATCATAAATGACCAATGATCAAAATAATTCAAGAATAAAATAGTATGCCATCTTATTCAATGTATAATATATATTTATATCACTAACACTTGGCAGCCAAGTGTTAATGGGGAAGCATTGTAGAATGGTACAATATTGATCAAGTGGTTCACAAGATATTGTTAAAAATCTTGTCAATGTTAGAATTTTGGCATAGAGTCCACCAACTTTAGAGGGAAATTAGATGGGGTCTATGAAATCAAAATTAATAAAATTTATATTAATTAATTTAATTATCTCATTGGGAAGGTATTTGTGTAGTTAAGTGTTAAAATTAATGAAGTATTAAATGAACAAATTGAGTTAAAATAAAAAGGGCATCAGACAACCTCTTGTTCCCTTATAAATAGACCATATTGGCCGTCCTCAGATCACCTGCACAGCAGCTGCACTTGAAACTGAATCTTCATATATATAAATATGCATGTATATATGGTTCTCTTTGTTGCTCTTTGATTTTGGCTTTGCGGGTAGGGTGAACTGTACTCATTGATAAGTTCAATATCATATTGATGCCATAGGGACTTTCCAAGCAAGTGGCAACAGTAAGTACATTCGTATCTATCCATTTATCTGATCAATCGTTTACCATTTTAATTTTTAACAAAATTGCACTTTTATTAGCAATTTCTTTCTCTTACGTGAATGTGTCAAACTGTACTTGTCATGCCACTTCCTGAAGAGGATTTTCATCGTCCACTTTTCTCTTAAATTAGACTCCAATAGTTGAGTCGGGTTCTACAAATTGAAACTTCTACACGACAAATCGATTAGAAGTATCGGATTGATCCGATGAAAACCCTCGATCGATGAAATTAATAAACTGTAAACACGGAAATGGACCGAAAGCATAAGGAAAGAGGGTTTTGCGAATTGTAAGAATAGTATTCCTTCTGCTTAATCCTCTCATCTGTGATAGGACGATAGGCAACAGACTGGGTTGCAATCCAACTCATTTGACTTAGCCCATCAACAAAGGACCATACAAATGTCTTGCGCGTTGGGCTTTGGGTAATCTGGGCTGCATGCCAGAAGGTTCTCATAGTTCCCAGATCAAGTGGCTTTACTTAGAATTGTCAATGAATCGAATTTTAATGTGAATTCGGTTCTGAATTTTATATGAATTTTAAAATTTTTATTTGATTAAAAATATTTGATAGATTAGATTCGAGTATATATATTTGTAATTTAAAATAAGTGAATCGAATAGAGAATTAAGTAATTTGATCCGTTAAAAATCTGTATAAGAACTTTTGTAATTTTTTTATTAAATTAATGTTCTTATATATAATATTAATAAATATTTTAAAAATAAAATTTATATATTATATTGACTTATATTTATATTAGCGCCTATATTATGCTATTAATACTGAATTTGTAGTTTCAAAAATAAGAGGAATACATATAAAATATCAAATATAATAATGTATAATAGCTCATCTATGCACTAATATAATATGAAATAGGGGTTTAGTATTCAAATATTTAATTTTTGGACTAATATATCATAAAAAAAATTATTAAAAATTCAAATGTGGCGTAAATTTACTTTATAAATATAATATTTTTATACAATCCAAAAGGAAAAAGAAAAAAAATATTAAATCAGTCAATTTTTTTTAACCAAATTTTGGATATCCATTGAATTCGGATATGATACTAACTAAAAAAGATTCTATACAATATTGAGTCAGATTCGGATATTAATTTTAATGATCGAATTTGATTATTAATTTTAATGATCAAATTTGGATATTAATTTATTTGATCCAAATCCAACCCATTGACAATGGTAGCTTTACCATTATTTCAAAATCAATAACTTGCATATATTCCACAATCAATTATTTTATTGAAATGCCGCAGCATATATCTCAAACTCATCCTGATATAATTTATTTTGTAACTGGTTTAAATTGATACCGCGATTTGTGATTTAATTTCGTACAAGTACCCAGGAGCCCCTCTCTCTTTCTCTCTCTCTAGTTTTTCTTTCCAGTCCATTACATGTTTCTTTTTCCATGTTTCTTTAGTGAATTAACTCTTTACAGAAAACTAACAATAGTAATAACTAAAGTGCAGGAGATGGCTGCAATTATTGGAATGTTGACAAGTTTTGTTGGACTTGGAAAGTTCATTGTTGTACCAATCCAGCGTCAGATTAACTATTACTGTTGCTTCAGTAGCAACATTAAGAGCCTGAGGGATGAAGCTGAGAACCTGCACGATGCAAGAAAGCGGGTAGCGATGCAAGTTGAGGCAGCCGTGAGCAATTCGGAACTGATCCTTCCTGAAGTTGACAGTTGGTTAATGAATGCCAACAACATCCAAAGCAGCATCATCGAAATTGAGAGGGAGATTCGCGAGGTACAAAGGGGTAGTTTTTTGAGTATGAAATCACGTTTTTCATTAAGTAAGAAAGCTAAAAAGACAATTGAATTTATGAAGAAGCTGCAAGATCGTTGCAAGTTTCCTAGTATATCCCAACGTCCTCTCCCGGCAGCAATGCTGCCGAGCCCA
Source organism: Jacaranda mimosifolia (assembly GCA_018894105.1). Taxonomy (NCBI): domain Eukaryota; kingdom Viridiplantae; phylum Streptophyta; class Magnoliopsida; order Lamiales; family Bignoniaceae; genus Jacaranda; species Jacaranda mimosifolia. The sequence continues at coordinate 58,199,225 of CM032117.1, forward strand.
TTTGGGCAAACGTATGAGTTTGAGTCCAGAAAAAAACATTGAGGAAGATATCCTGGCACTTTTGAGAGATAAGAAGGTGAATATGATAGGGATATGTGGCATGGGGGGTGTGGGCAAGACAACGATGGTCGAAAGAATAATAGACAAAGTGAAGGAAGAAGGTATATTTGATGAAGTTGTGAAGGTAATTGTTAGTCAACAAGTAGACAGGTTGAAAATTCAGCATGAAATTGCCGAGTCATTGGATTTGAAATTGGAAATGAGTAGTTTATCAGTTAGAGCACATCGTTTACACTCCAGACTAGTGGGAACAAAGAGACGTACTCTCATAGTTCTGGATGATGTTTGGGAAAAGCTCAAATTGGAGGATTTAGGAATACCTTGTCGAGATGGTCTGAAAGAGTGCATAGTTATTTTAGCATCCCGTGACAAGGGTGTTCTTGATGCCATGGATGTTCATGAGTTTCGGACAATACAAATTTTATCTGAAAAAGAGGCTTGGTTTCTCTTTAGAGAGAAAGCCGGAGCTTGTGTGGATGATCTGAATTTGTTTCCTATAGCACAAGAAATTGCAAAAGAGTGCAAAGGTTTGCCAATCGCCCTCGTCACTGTAGGCACGGCACTAAAAGATAAACCCATATTTGTTTGGGAAGATGCACTGAAGCAGTTAAAAGAATCCAACCCAAGAGATATGCTAGAAGTTATTAATGAAGTTTATAAACCCATAAAGCTAAGTTATGATTTCTTGGAAAATAAGCGTGCTAGATCCTTGTTCTTGCTTTGCTGCCTATTTCCTGAAGATTTTAATATTCGTCTTGAGTACTTGACCTGGTATATCATGGGGTTACGTATGCTCGGCGGAATTATGAATTTGAAAGAAGCAAGAAATAGAGTGTGCACATTAGTTGAGATGCTTAAAAGTCGTTTCTTGTTATTAGACGGTCGCAGCGAGCATCATGTCAAAATGCATGATGTAGTTCGTGATGTGGCTATTTTCATTGCTTCAAAGGAAAAGCGTGCTAATTTCAATTTTAGCTCAACGGCTTGGTCACCAGACCATCCTTATCTTGGTTGTACTTGGATATCAGTGATTGCAAAAGAAAGAATTGAGCTTCCTATAGGGTTGAGCTTTCCGAATCTTCGTCTTCTACTAATACATAGCTCAGAGAAGATTGAATTAGAGATGGATGGTCTTTTTTCTGAAGGAATGAAGGAGCTCAATGTGTTGTATTTAAAGTCTCTTCGGTTTAGAGCACTCCCACAAACGATAGAATCACTAAAAAATCTTAGAACATTACACTTGGATTCTTGCACCTTGAAGACCATCTCTGTTGTAGGCAAGTTATCGAGTCTTGAAATTCTCAGTTGTCGTTCATGTCATGAGATTAACGAGATAGCTGCAGAGCTAGGGGGACTAACTAAACTAAGGTTGTTAGAATTTTCAGACTGCATACGTCTCCAAAACATAGCTCCAGGGATCATATCAAACATGGTTCAATTGGAGGAGTTGAGGATGATAGGCAGCTTTAATAAATGGGAATCGGAGGAAGAAGGAAAAGAAACAAGAAACATCTCTCTAAGTGAGCTCAAGTCCTTGTCGAATCTGACCTGCCTGGAGATTGAAATATATGACTGCACTTTAGCAGCGGTAAAAATGTCTCTTCCCTCAAAGATAGCAAAATATGACATAAGAATTTATGGAAAATGGCCGAGCAATATCAATACTCATGACAAAAAGATGTTTCTTGAATTGACTCGAGGGATTACTTTAGGAGGCTGGATGCTTAAATTCCTAAGCAGTACCGAATTTCTGGATTTAACAGGAGATGGTTCGAACAGTTTGGATCTAAATCAAGTTCAAAATGTGAAGTCACTCGGTCTTAGTGATTGTTCCACGGTGAAGCAACTAGTGGATACAAGTGCAATTGATTGGAGATATGGTAATGTTTTCCCTGTCTTGGAGTCTCTGTGGCTTTGCAGACTTTCCCAATTAGAAAAGATAAGCGTTGGCTCAATTCCAACAGGATCCAGATCTTTTGGATATCTGAAAGAATTGACACTCAACAAATTGCCTGCACTGATGCATTTGTGGAAGAGTCCAGAACAAAATGTTTCACTCAGCAACCTTCGTTTCATACATATCTGGGGCTGTACAAACCTGCGTAATCTATTTTCGTCCACCATTGCCAGGGGCCTTTTACGGCTAGAATTGCTTGAAATCAGAGTGTGTGATATGATGGAAGAAGTCTTCTGCAATGAAAATGTGAAGGACAGAAGAGTGCATATCACTTTCCCAAAATTGAAGAGACTGTCGCTAGATTTTCTGCTACGCCTCATGAATTTCTGCAAAGGAATTGAAAGCATTGAATTCCCTTCTCTAGCTCATATGGATATTGGGAACTGCCCAAAGCTGGCAAGTTTTGCTTCTACAGGGAATAATCTGAATTGGGAAGGCCATGATCATGATTCTTTACATTTATTTTGCAATCAAAAGGTGAGCTACACACGTATATATGTTCATCTTATAATAATTTAGAGGTGTTTTCTTTCCTTTTCATGTTATAATTATGCAACTAGTATTAAGTACATAGACATTGCTGCAGGTTACATTTGGTAGCTTGAAGGAACTAAACATCCGAAAACATGAAACCATTAGCAATATATGGTGTCGCCAAATTCCACTTTGCTTCTTCAATGAACTTGAGCAGATGGTGATAGAGAGTTGCGACAGCATTAGAAGCTTACTTTCATCTTCAATAGCTCGAAATCTTGTCAATCTCAAAGAGCTAAAGATTGAAAAATGTCGGGGGATGGTAAGTGTCATTGGAGATGAGGAAAATGCTTGTGAGAAGTCTACGCTATTTCCTAGTTTGGAACTGTTGATACTCAGAGACCTACCAAAGCTGGGGAGTTTTTGCCAATGGAGCTGTGCTCTCGAGTTGCCATCATTGAAACAAGTGTTGATTGATGATTGCCCTGAGATGCAAAGTCTCACCCGTGGATCCTTAAGCACACCAAACCTAAATGTCTTGGCTGCGGTAGGAAAGTTGTGTTGTTCTACGACCACTTGCCTTCTTATTTGTTTTCTTGAATGGATTTTTATAATTAGCTAAAAGTACTAGAGAGGATGTTGAATATATAATGCTTATTCATTTTAGCACTAATTTGATCAGGAATCAACTTCAGCCCAGGATAAAGAGGGGCAGGGGGAGCTGCAGGGGAAAGGCGAAATAGAGGAGGAAGATAGAAGCAATACAAGGAAATTGTTGAGGTGATGCGCATTTGATTTGATTGAAATTAAGGTACTTATATGTGTGTACTTTATGTTCTTCAGGTGTTCGTATCCTCATATTTATTACCTGTGACCATGATATATGAGGCCCATTTACAATTTTTCTCATTTTTTTTTTATCTGAAATTCTAAACCGAAAAATATAAGATAGCATGATTTGATTAAGGAAATATTATCCTAAACTCTCTGAGTCGGTGCCATGGATTTTTGGGGTCAATTAGATGGGTTTGGGTTAACTCGATCTGAACTTCGGCTTGGGTTCTTAAAGGGTCAATTGGGTCAGCTTCATGGAAAATCCCCAATACTTAAACTAGTAAAGATGCTAAAGATTTAATTATAGTGGAAAATAAATAAAGAACTTTACAAAAATCGTCTATATAATTTTCAGAATGATCATAATTATAGCGTTTGAGTCTTAAATAAGTAAAGATGCTAAAGGTTTAATGTTGGCGATACATAAAGTACTAAATAAAAATCATCTATATAATGTTGCCAATGGTCGTATTGATAGTGTTGAGTCATATGGCTGATTATGTATCGTAGAAGTGTCAAGATTTTGGTGTGTCCATATGATTTAAACCAATAATCAGTACGGTCCCTGTTTGCGGGTCAAATCAGGTAGGATTGGTTCAACCCGATCCACATGTGCTTGACGGCATTTTGGATTTCTGTTTATATTGGATGCATGCATCCCTCATCAAAGTGCCTCTTCTGTGTTTAACACCTTTGCTTATCTCTAGGTTCACATACATTCATATATTGTTGAAATACATAAAAAACAATTCTATGATTTTACGCAGTTCTTCTATGATTTTCTGTTTCAACCGAATTATGTATAACCGATCTTCATTTTGATTGAATGCCTTCCCCACTTTTTTTGATGAACATAAAAGATAGAGAGGCAGGGCCACTATTTGCAACTCTTATTAGGCATGATGATCATAAAAAGATTCTACCGTTATGAAGTGTTCGTTTTGAGCCATAGTTATGCTACCTAAAAGATGAGTACGTCACCAATTCCAGTAAAGTGCTAACACAGGAAACTTCGTCATGACCTAGTAAGAAATTGTGGGTCAAATCAATTGGACTATCACCTTGTAATCTATACTTGCTTCCTTCACAAAAAGAAGGAATATTGTATCACTTCTGGGCTGATGGTGAAAATTTTAGAAATGTAGGTTGCCTATAACCCTTCAAGTGCGGTAATGTTATATTGTAAAATTGAACCAAGAAAAGCACATACAGATTAAAGTAGAACATTATACCTAAAATCAAAATGGGCTAAGGCCACGGATTTTGTTCTCATAATAATTTGTTCTTGTTTAATATAAGGAAAGTGAGAAGATAAAGTAGTGAATAAGAAAGGTGGATTATCTTTTGTGGGCTGACAGAGAATCTCCAATTTGGAAGAGAGTCTGAGAATAAAAGCATAATCATAATAATAATGTTTTTTTGATAAATAATTGTCTGGTGACCGCCCCACCTATTTTTGGTCTGCCAAAATTGTTGTTCCTAATCCTAGTACAAAAGACTAGTGTGGCAACAAAAAGGGCTCAATCAAGAATAATTATATTGTATAAGTATTTTTCAATTAGTTTAGAGTGTCAATCTAAATCAATGGTTGAAATTTCTTAAGCAATGTTATGGGTGCAATATAGAAATAGTTGGTATCTCTATTTCAGTTTAAATTTTATATTATTTTATAAACATATGTCAAGTATATTAAATATTTTTTTATAAAAATAATTGATAGGATATCAAATATATTTGGCATATATTTATTAAATTAGAAAAAATATAGAATATAAAATGGGATAGAAAATCTAAAGTGCCTGTTATGCCCTTATATTGATAAAATATTAAGACACTCTAAGATCTGACTATTTTTATTTGTCTAGGATCGGACTGATTTATCCAATTCGACTTGATGCGTCTTTCATCTTGACTACTAATTTAATTGATATGAATGTCTCAAATGGTGATACTTCTATGGTATATTTCTTACCAAATGACACACTACTATAAATATCTTATACTCAATTTTACAAATATAATTTACTTTAAACAATTTATTTTATTTTTCAACTTATCTACTTTTAAACTCAGAACCGACTTCAATATCAGAAAATCGATCCCAACAATCTTAACCCTTATTAATACTTCTGAAAATACGTCTTATTTTGAATTCTGATTCATATAAAATCAAACAAGTTTTATCACAAATTGGATAGAAACTTGTTTACCTACACCTCTTTAAGTTAATCCCACTTATGTAGTGCCCTAATTGTAGATCAACATGTGCACAAAGGTACATAATTTTCAAATTAAAAAGAAAAAAAGAAAAAAGAAAATTCCTAAATAGAGCCTCTATTCTCACCCTCCACTTTCCTTTGGTCAGAGAGCATTACCCAAGTGAAGACCAGCCACAGTGGGTCACCTAACAATGTCATAATGATGGGAAAAAGTAAAGGTTCTTAAGTTTAACAGGGTAATAATGGCTGTTTTCTACAATGATATAATTACCTTGACTATGGCTCTTATAAAGGATCAGTAAATTAATATAGTAATAATGATTCTAACATCAACTTCTCTATTCAAGACGCAATTATATTGAAATTTTTTTTACTATTTATACACAAGTATAATTAAGATCTTTGATTATTATGCTCTGAAATTAATAAAACCTAGTGAAACTAATGCATTTCATAGACATAATCCAAAATATGAGCTAGGTTTAGAGCATTATCCGAGCCATTTTTTTTTTTTTTTAGGGAGCGATACTAAATTTGTACAAAAGATGAAGAACAATTATTATTTTTAAGAGACAAAAAGTTTTAAATTATAATTGAAATATAATTACGTAACTTATATAGATTTGGGGGCAGTTTCTTTACTAGTCCTCCACCAATTTTGTTCCCAATTCGAAGAGTTTTTTTTTTTTTTTTTTTGTTGAGAAAATATTATAAATGACAAAGTTTATTCTTTTATTAAGTCAATATTATCCTATTATCAAATCAAGTAAATTGAAGTACAATATAAGCACAATGTGCCCATTCTGATTTCGGATTAAACACAAGACCTCCTATATAATAGGAGAGATTGATGCCACATAATTTGAAGAGTTGGTCGCCAGTAAATTACTTAATTTTCTTTATTTAACAAAAAATAATCAAATATGCTATATTCGATTGAGTCAAGAGTTACATACACATCATAGCAAACTCATTAATATATTCTATCAATATATACGCACACATATACAGTCAATGATATTATCATCATCACTATCGTGATTGGCGTTCCCATTGCCATTGGATTCTCATTCATCAAAGCTATTGTTAACAAACATTGACCAAAAATATTTGATGTTGTCTTCTTGGTAAGTAAATTCTTTGGAAAAAAGACATCTGTAGCCCATGTTCCTGCATGTTCATATAGAATTCTTTAATTCTCAACAACTTATGAGGGAATATATATATATGTACAAAGGCTTTTTATCTCTCTTTCTAAATGAACTTTATTCCTCAAATAAAGAAATGGAGGGGAGAAGGGCATCAAAGAATAAGAATTTCTTTCTTTTTGTGTATGTTAAAGCTCCACTATGCCAAGAAAAAAGAAGAGGGGACAAATGGTGGACTCCCTTGTTAGGGATCAATAATTATATATAAAAAATTAAAATAAGTAATAGCCAAAAAGGGTAATTGAAAATTATAAGAAAACAAAAAGGGTATTTGAAATTTGTTTTTATATTTTCATGATTAAGAGGTTTATTTTTTTATTTCGAGAAATTTGTCATTACATAGCGATAAGGGGCACAATCAATATTCTATTTCTGAGGGATTGTATTTGTGGATGGACCTTCAAGGGGGGATAGGAAACCATATAAAATCAAGATTTGTCTCTTTTCGCTAATTCTTCATCACTTGCTTCAAAATAAGTTGAGATTATTTAATTTTGATTGTGATTTGTTTAATGTCTAATGGGTTTTCTTTAGGGAAAGGGAATAACTAATTACTTAAAACACATTAAGAATCATATATTTATGACTCCATTTCACACTTTCTTTGAGTGAAATATCAATTAATGACAATAATTAACTATTATAAAAGTAGGCAACTATGTGGTTACAGAGCTAGGAGGTATTTGGATTTGTCACATTAGGGAACTGAATTTCTGGAGATAATTTATAAGTTGTTCCCATTTTTTATTTTTCAATGTCCGTCTTCACGTAAAACTTCTTATCAATATATATCTATGAGACAGTATTTCAACACCAATGAACTTTTATATTTAGACCAGACAATATCTTAATACGGTTGGACTTCTATATCTAGCGGAAATGTTTGATTATCATCACACACTTTTAGTAACACTCGAAACTAAGGAAAAGATAAATATTATTATTAATTTTTATAAACCTAATGTATTTATACTAATTTGGCGTTGAACGCAAAGTTTATAAAATGCCCTGTAAATCACACAATCTACACGAATTGGATTAGTGGATAACTTCAAAAAAATATTAATAGTTTCTCCACTTTTATTTTTCTATGAAGTATGGCTAATTAATTCGTAAAAACAAAGCATAATTCAAGTTCTTGGATCCTTATCAATTCATCAACATTCTTAGAATAAAATGATGAAATTTGGACTTAAGTTGTACGAATGGAAAAAAAATACTTTTGCCCAGAAAGTTCGAAGCATCCAACAAAAGCCAGATGATAACGGGAATAAATTCTCACGGATATCACACTTTCAAAGATTTACTTTTAGCTAGCTAGCTAGCTAGGAACCACCACAATACACACACACACACTCTCTCTCTAGTAATTTTGACACATTCGATACATATGCTAAAATTTTTATAACATAAAATAAATAAAGATACTTATTTTTTATATGATATTAACAATTTATTAATTTTATTATATTTATACAATTTTTTACATAAATAATAGTGATACAAATATGATAAAAATTATAATTGTAGGTTATAAATGGTGGACTATAGATAGTAGTTATTATTCAAGTAGTAGCTATGAGGATTAAAAAAAGAAGAATTGAGGGCATTTTAGGCACATCACTCAAAATACACTGAAAATGGATTAGGTGCTTTATTAATAGCATAAATATATAGGATAATGCGTATTATTTTCTTCTTTTTCTTCTTTTTTTTTTTTTTAATTTTTTTTGAATTTTCCAATAGAATGTAAGGATTTTCTTTTACTGGGAAATTTTAATTCCTATAATGAAGTTGGAATTTCGTAGGATTTAGGTAATTGGAATTTCTACATATTTTGAAAATAGACAAATGTTCATGATAATGACAGTGGCTTTAAGCTGTCATATCATTTACCATCTTCTTCCTTTTTTTACCCTATCATATATTACTTTCCCATATTTTCATATGTATAAATTATAACTTTTGTGTCATATATAACGGACAAAAGCAGCTAAACCTTATTGTGTAAGGAAACCAAGCATGTAATTGTGAAATAAAATATTAAAAATTTAAGAATGAAAACAATTATATTTAAATTATCACTATATATTAATAATAAGAAATATATACATGGATAATTAGTGATGTACGTGTATTATAAACTGATAATTAAATATGTTTTATCGATGAAATCATTATACAAAGACAATTAATATAATAATGTATGTATACTTACAACAAATAGAACTGTCACAATATGTCCGTATTATTGCTAAATCATGACATGTGTATTACTAATTATTGGAAGTGGTAATTTAAATATTATTTTTGTTCTTACTATATTTTGAAAATTATATTTTAATAAAATAAACATTATTACTCTTCTAAATATTAAAGTTTCAGCGTGATTGATTAGTAGTCACAAGCATATCGAGTAAGGACATGAACTCATCATATGAAATTTGACTGCTAGAAAAATGATTTCCTGTATTTTGATCAAATTGTGCAACAAATTAATGTAGAAAGATGTACAAATTCCTTTTAGGGTCTTGATTCATACACAAGCAATATTAAGCGAAGTTTATTTATAAAATAAATTGTAAGAAATTCTCCAATTTGGATGTAATATCCTTATTATGCGGTTCTATAAGTAATTCTATTTGTAAAAAGTAATTCATAATAGTTAGTTACATAAAGTAACATTACATGCATAACATTAAAATTATTACATGTATAACTAACAAATTTAATATGATATTTATTATATCTGATATTAATATGAATATATTTAAACGGATGTATAAATTCAGACACATGCACATATTTTCATTCACATAGATTTAATATATATGAAATATATATTATATGTATGTATAATATATACGTATATAATTTCATATATTTTTATATTACATATTCTGTTATTATTGCTTGTCAATAATTAATTAATAATTATTAATAACTTATAAGAATGACTAATTTCTTAAATGATGAAATATCCAAATCTTTGTTAAATTTTTAGCATTTCTTCTTTTTCTTCAATGATAAGATCAGTCATGTGGAACAAACACATAAAGTTTAAGCAATTGAATGAGCCTAAGTGACATTTAAATGTCAATAAAACTTTTTAGTGGTGAAATTGATAGTTAACTACATATTTGACTAAATTTTCTACTCTTAATTAGAGGATGCAATGTTGCGTGGAAGTGCACTTTTGGTTTGTCCTCTGTAAAATAATGCCATTTAAATGCTATTTATGAAACAGATGGGGTTGGTAATTGGTTGAATAAATAATGTGTAAATTCTAAGTACACATGTAGTAAAAGTGACCATGTGATGATTAATTACTTCATCAAAATGATACATCAACTAGCTAGGAGCTTTAAAGTTTAGGTGATTCTTGAAAAAAAAAAATTATCTTCTTTTATATTATCTTTTTGAAAATAAATTATTTTAATAAACTAACTGTATGTATCATGAGTTAGTATCAGTATCAACTAACAATTATAATAAAAGTAGCTAGACAAAAAATTTGGATTGCACACATGATTAAGTAGCAACAATATATAATCAACTAACAATTATTGTGAAAATAGATAGAGAGTTACAAATAAGTGAATTCATTCCCAAAACCTATCTCTACTTTTTGAAGTGACTTTCATTAGTATTGTATACAACTTCATATTTTTCATAACAAAATAAGAAAACGAGGATCATCGATTCAAATATCAATTCAATCAAAAGATTTCAACATTTGGTGATTGAAAGGACATGAATCCCTTCTAAATCAACCCCCCCAACGAGAGAAGAAAAATATTAAAAAATGAAAATAAGATAAAACATAATGACGTTCAAGTTTATTTGGATGTCCAAAAGAAACAAAGAAAAAAATTATTAATAGGGAGAATGATGGATACATCGTAGAAGAGGGAGACTCGCAAATAGACTTTCCTGTCATTTTCTTCACATTTTTTTGAGAAAAAAAAGAAGAAGAGTTTTTCCCAATTATGAACGCTATATTTTTCTTCAAAATTTCTTTCTATTAATATCTTCTCCAATAATCAAACTTCTAAAATTAATTTTTTCCTCTTAATATTTTTTTTCTTTTCTTAACAAATCTTTGTACCAGTCATAAGTATAAATTAGTTAATATCAAACATGAAAGCATCATGGGAATTTTGATTTAAATAAGCATCATTGTTGCTGAAAATCATAAAAAAGGAAAAAAACATTAATATAATATATAACCCATGATACGTGTGTTAGCACGAAAAATCACTGACAGTTGAAAATGGTTGGGATCTCTTATGAGTTATGATATATAATTGGTGTGATTATTGGCGCCAAATCAATCCAAAATAATCACACGCCTTCCCACATCAATTCTTTTCTCTTTAATAATAATGGTCTTTAGCATTATAAAATACGGGTAGCTAATCATAAGCAACACATATAGGTCACCAACTTCAAACATATATTATAATCAAGAATTTATTTATTTATTTTTAAATAAAAGAAAGAAGGAATAATTGATGAGATGAGACACCCCTTTGCTTTTGCTAATCAAATAATTTATGCTTATTTTTGTTGTGATCAAGCTGTTCATTACAATGCAACGATGCTTAATCCTCATGTGCATGGCCATCAAATGGGGATTTGGTTTATTTGATTATTTATATGAACAACCCTATCATGAACTTGAGAATTATTGCATTAATCATTTTTCAAAAAAATCGTGATGGTTTAAATTTATAAATTAAAAATTATGAAAAAGTAAATATAAAGAAAAAATATAAAAAGAAGAAATAGGTAACTTTAGAAGACATCACTAGAGGTTATTACAATCACCCATTCTTTCATTATACAACTCCTCATCCCAACATAACATAGTTTATGAAATGGTCATCAGTGTTGGGATTCTGGAGGTGATTTCTTTATATATAACATTTGGTCCCATAGGTTAGAAAATTAACTAGAGATGAACTCTAATATCATTTGTATTGCTTCAAGTTTGCAAGTTTAATTGACTGCGAAAATTGTCTGCAACTTCAAGTTCAACCTAAAATAAAACTATCAGCTAATTTACTAAACGAGATACTAATGAATGCATAAGAATTTTTTAGTCAAAATATATAAAATATTTATTTTTTAATTTTTGATCATATAAAATGAGGCATCACAAATATATAAAATAGAAACTGTGTAAATTTAAGAGATAATACAAACATAGTGAACAAACATACATACGTTTATTAGATATCTTAGTATTAGCACATACAAAGGTATTATTGATTTCGTTTTATTTTTGACATTGGATAAAAGTTTAGAAAAATTAAACTAAAATTTCAAAATTCTAATTTTTTCATTTTTTTTCCTTATTAAAAAGAAATTCTCCGAAAGAAAGTAGCTATACCTATACCTGCTAATGAAGGCAAAGGCGACTCGTTCTCTTTGAAATTACGTGAGGATTATTTGATGACTTCACAATTTATCTAGATAGGTTGATATTCCAAGTAATATGATGTAGAGAGGGGCCATATGGAAATTGCTTACTGATTTAGTTCTCAGCTTGATGTATGATTTGCATTTATTAAAAAAGAAGTCAATCTAGTTAAATTTCATTTTCAAATATTTATACAATGTGCCCAAAGAGTATTTCCACTTTATGCCCCCCAACACTTTTCACTTTTATACTTTATTGTTGAAACCTATAATATACATCACTTACCTCCATATGTATTAAATATAAAAAAAATAAGAGCTTTCAATGTTTGTCAAAATGACCCCTCAACTAACTAAGAAGTGTTTGGTTAAATTTATTTAAAAGAGTTTGTTAAGATTTTAAAAATAAGTTAGGTCTCATTAATTTTTTTAAAAGAGATTGTAAGCTCCTAACATCTTATTTTATGATATCATAAACTCTTTTTATAAAAAAATTATCAAACACTTCTTATCAATTTATAAACTTTTAAACATTTTATAAGATATTTTGAGGAGTTTATAAAATTACCCAAACACCCTCTAAGTCTGCCATTTTCACCTTTTTCATAATTTTTTTCATTGAAACTATTTTTAAATACATGAAAGGTATTTGTTATCCTATTCTATTTTTGAGTTTAATTAGAAAATACATTACTAGCATAATAGAATCTATATAAAAGCAAATGTAATATCCAAATAAAACTTAACCATTAAAAAAAAATAGTGAATCTTTTACTCTTCTCTTCTAACGTGAAAATCAAAATACTACGCAAAAACAAATGAAAGTTGGCTTGAGGGTTATGAAACATAAGGGAACTAAGTGATAAAATGATAATTAGATTATAAAATAAGAAATATACAAAAATTTACACCAAGATCTTAGATTTACATCGTTAAATTAGTAATTTTTGCTAAAATCACTAATGAAACATAGAAGATTGGAATTAGTGAGGCACAATAGAGACACTTAAAACTAGACTTCTTTTTGGAAGTCCAAAAATTCAAAGTTCAAACACCCAAAAAGCCAGTCAAAGATCAAACTACACAAGGGAAAAAAAAAAAACAAATTGTTGGTTAGCTTAGTTGTTTGCAGATGTTTATACATATAATAAAAGAAAAAACTTCACAAGGCACATCTGCCTCTCTCTCTCTCTCTCAGAGTAAAGGACAGGCTGGAAGGATACAAACCTAAACCCCACCAGCATTATTATCAATTAATAATAGGCCCTCTAACAAAATTGATATTTCTCCACAAACCACCCAAAGCAAACTCACAGAAAGAAAAGAAATAAATCCATGACAAAAAAGGTTGAAATTAAATTAAAATGAAAAGAAAAGCTTGAAAAAGCAGGGGAAGAAAGGAGGATGGGTTTCTTTCCTTTAGCCTCTTCACTTCTCTTTTCTTGCAGCCTCTGCTAAGCATCTTTTCTCACTTTTGTGCTCTTTTTCTGAGTCCTATTCTTTACCTTCTTGTTTTTGTTATTTTTTTCCCTCAAGGTGCTCTCTTCTCTTGGTTTGAGTGATCCAAAGCTCCTATTTCTACACCCATTTATTTCTTCAGCTTAAACTAGTTATTCATTCTTTGGATTCTTCTTCCATATTTTGCAAATCTTTCTGGCATTGATCATTGCAAAAGAAAGTGTGATCCCTTTCTAGTCTTTTCTTCGGCCAAGATTTTATTTCCTTTTTTTTCCCGTTCTTGGGCTTCTTACTTTTGGTGGTAAATTCTCTTGTTTCTCTTCGTGGGTTCTGCTGATCAAGCTAGAAATTCTATCTTTCTTGAGTTTTTGTCACCAACAATTAGTTTTTCTTAGTGTTCTTGGACAAACTGTTCTTGATTCTAATCTTTCTTGAGCTCAAACTTCTCTGGAACTCTTTTCCGTTCAAATGGCGTGAAATTCCTGCGTTTGCATTTACTCTTGATCACAAATTATTGGATTTTTCATCCTTGTTTTTACTTGTTTTCTTGAATCTCCCGGCTATTAGGTTCTTGATTCCATGGGACTTTGTCATGGAAAACCCATCGAACCCCCAGAAAATCTGTCTGAAAATCCTGTAATCCCGGGTGAAAATAACGAGCCTGTACTCAATTCCTCAACCGGCAAGACGCCCAAGTTCCCATTCTACAGCCCGAGCCCACTGCCCAGCTTGTTCAAGAATTCTCCTGCTAATTCTAGCAGTGTCCCTTCAACTCCTCTGCGCTTTCTTAAGCGCCCATTTCCACCACCATCACCAGCTAAGCATATTAAGGCCTTGCTTGCAAGGAGGCATGGCTCCGTGAAACCCAATGAGGCCACTATACCTGAAGGGAGTGAGTGTGAGATTATTGGGTTAGACAAGAATTTTGGATTTTCTAAGAATTTCGCCAGCCACTATGAACTTGGGGAAGAGGTGGGCAGGGGGCACTTTGGTTTCACTTGTTCAGCTAAAGGAAAGAAGGGGAGCTTGAAAGGGCAGGATGTGGCTGTTAAATTCATCCCAAAATCAAAGGTCTGGTTCATAATGGCTCAAAATTCCTTTCTTGCAATTAGTTTTGCTTTATTGAAAGAAGTGGATATTCTTAATATGAGAAAAAAAAAAAAGAAAAGGAAAAATTCGTGAATTGCCTCTGTTATTCATCTTGTGATGACTCTTTTAGTTTTGGTTAGTTGATGTAATTCTGTTGATTTAAGTTTCTGCCTGTTCTTCTTCCATTTTTGGATTGTTGATGATGATTTTCTTGGTCACGAGATTTTGTTAGTGTTTCATGCCTTGTTCATAATGTTTCATAATGCTTCCTGTAACAATTTGCTTTTTTACATTCTGTCAATGTTTTATAGCTTTTGTAAGATATGAGGTACAGCTAAGTATATTTGATCGGAATGTGCATATAAGTAGTTTATATTTTATTTATGCCTAAGAGATCTTCGGCTGTTGTTGGTGGATCTTCAGCATCAACCAGGCAATGATGTCGCTTACTTTGTGAATTGCCATGCGTCATACTTGCAATAAATTGAAGTTATCGGCATATCTAATTTGATTATAAATTTCATGCTGAACTTTTTTTGTGATTTTCTACAACCTAAGGATGTCAGGCAGATGGCTACTATTTTTGACGTGGAAATCTTGTTTATTGCCATTATTTATTAATAAACTTGCAAAAGTGTTATGTCTAATTGATGTGTTTGTATTGGTTGATGATAGCTTATCAAATGAAAAGTTGGTCATGGATGTACACTGCTCTCATCGCTCTCAAACGACAGGAAATTTTGTATCTCAGAGATCTGATTGGCTAAAAATTGGATTGCATATACTGATGATTGTCAAATGTAAAGAATCATAGTTCCTTCATGATGGATTGTTTTAAATTTTGTGCAGATGACTACAGCAATTGCTGTAGAGGATGTCAGAAGAGAAGTGAAGATACTACGTGCATTAACTGGACATAAGAACTTGATACAATTCTATGATGCCTATGAGGATGAAGACAGTGTATATGTAGTGATGGAGTAAGTTTGGACTTTGGACTGTTTCAACCGTATTTAACACTGTCTGCTTCTGCTGTAGTTCTTGTTTTACATTGTTCTGACATCTGTCATCACATGTAGCAAATTTGTCGTTTGGTATGACTTTGAATTGAAGACAAGAGTTAACTTTTTCCATTTTTATTTTAAGCATGTCGAACTTAGTTTCCACTATGCCACATTCAGTGGCCATGCACACTAATTGATGCGAGCTTAATAGTGTCTTGGTCAAAGTTTTGCTGATGAACATGAAAATATTGAACTTTTCTCTTTCTTCCTTTACTTGCTAGTTAATTTTAGAAGATTTGAAACAACTTGTTGACGATTCCATGTCGTCATGGTACAAGATCTTGTCTTATTTGAGATCAACCGGCCGGGTATTGATTGTGCTACTTCGAAGCTTAAAGACTAAGAAAAAGACACGATTGTAACATGAAATTGTGGAGATATCCACTTAGAACACATAAAGTGCACCTTAAAAGACCCAGTAAGAATCAGTATGACAAAGAAATGAAGATTTGAGTGATGCTGCATGCATTTCTTTGGAGTGGAGTTACGTGATATCTCACGGGCTAATTGGTATCTAAATCGCGACTCTCGCCTCTTCAATTCTTTCCTTTTTCCAGGTTATGCAAAGGAGGAGAATTACTGGATCGGATACTTTCTAGGTATGCTTAATGCCTTTATACTTCTATTTTCAGCCTGGTTGTCTTATGCTTCCAACCTTATGAGAACTTTTCCTTTTGATTGCTCCAGGGGTGGCAAATATGCAGAAGAAGATGCCAAAATCATCATGGTACAGATTTTAAGTGTGGTCGCATATTGCCATCTCCAAGGTGTGGTTCACCGTGACCTAAAACCTGAGGTAGAGCTACTGAGATGCCCGGTTATGCCCTTTTTCCTTATGAATCTTCATGCATGTTATTCAGATTTTGATCGGTGTTTTGTGGCAAAGATGCTGTAAAGTAGTGCCTTTCTTTGAATAAGCTTGTTGAATGTCTAGCAAACTATGGTGACCTTTCGTTTCTCTATTCTTGAAATTCTTAGAGGCTTCTCGTTGACATTTTATTTTGAGGAAGTTACACTGTCCAAGTTTGTCATGGGTTTTGTGTGCATATTCATGAATTGGGTCTTGTCTCTAATTTTAATCTCAATAGCTTTGTATTAAGACTTGTATATGCTTTTGAATTATGACTGATTTTTATGAAATGATGATAATTATGTTGATGTTTTTGCATTATGACTGGATTTTATGAAATGACAATAATCCTCTTGCAATAACATAGTATTTGGGATGTATATTGATTTTTACCAAGAAATATATCTAAATGGAATTGCATTTATTTGATGAACTTCTCAAATATTAACTATGATATAAATGTTGTCAGAATATGTATTGAGTAGTGGACCGAGATTGGAAATTCTAAGCTTTCATTTATTTGCGTGAGAAATTGAGAGGCTGCAATCCCATTCTTATGACTTCATATTTGAATCATTTTAGATCGTCCTGAAGTAGCTCACCTGAAGATGCCTTGTTTGGAGTGTTTCTTGTTTTCTGGATTCTTAAGTTTGAAGTTTATTGATTGAAGTGCTACACCTTTTTGTAGAAAAAAACTCTGCCCAGTTTTAATGTGGGTCTAAATGGTAAATTCAGTTGCTGCTGAAATATCAATCTTTGATGTTTATCCCAGATTGTTTTTGATAGCATTCATGCAGTACAATCGTTCATTTTGCATTCTTGGGCAAAAAATCTGTATCAGCTAAACTTACGACTCATATTAATAAATTTCTAAAAGTATACAAGAGAACTTCCTCTTATCAGGATATGTTAACTATCACTTTTTCCCCCTCTCATTTGACATGGATTTTGATTACCTCAGAATTTTCTTTTTACCTCAAAAGATGAGCATTCCCCTTTGAAGGCGATCGACTTTGGACTCTCTGATTATGTAAAGCCAGGTTCAGTCCAGTGCTTAATAATTGCAGTTTACTTCTCATTGTTGTCGTTGAGTTGAGTTTGACGAAAGATATTTTGGCAGATGAAAGGCTGAATGATATTGTTGGAAGTGCTTACTATGTGGCACCTGAAGTTTTGCATAGATCATATGGAACAGAAGCTGATATGTGGAGTATTGGTGTCATTGCTTATATACTTCTTTGTGGAAGCAGACCATTCTGGGCGAGGACAGAATCTGGAATCTTCCGAGCTGTTCTAAAGGCTGACCCGAGTTTCGACGAAGCCCCTTGGCCTTCCTTGTCTCCAGATGCTGTGGATTTTGTGAAACGATTGTTGAACAAGGATTACCGTAAAAGACTAACTGCAGCCCAGGCTCTAAGTAAGTAGTTGCACAATATTAATTCTATTTTCTGGAAATTGGAAGGACTTATTAGTCTTTTCACTGAGTGCATCGAGATGAGAAAATGTTCAAATTACAGATTTATGTCTGGTAGCATAATTTTAAATGCAATTGTCATTTCTAGGTCATCCATGGCTAGCCAGCCTCCACGATGTGAAGATTCCTCTGGATATGATAACATATAAGCTTGTGAAAGCTTATATATGTTCTTCTACTCTGAGAAAGGCAGCTCTAGGGGTATGTATGTTTTGATTGTATGGAGAAACCTCTTTGAAGGAACAATTTTTTTGTAAGATGCTTTTCAACTTATAGCTGATCTATGATGTGCATGTTATTAAATACTTACCTGTTGAATTTTTTTCACCTAGATTATCTCATTGTTTATCTTGTGATATATCCTAATAAGTGCTACCTTTGCCTGCTCGCACATATGGCACCTTCCTTTCTTATCATCGGCCGCAAATCTATAAGAACATTCTCATTTACACTTACGTAAATGTTGTTTCTTGGTTGCCTAGATTGTGCCAAGATATGGAGAGCGTAATCTCATTACAAGGAATTATTCATCTGTTTGGCACAGATTTTCTTCATCATCTTTCTGTGTGATAAAATTCTCTGTGGTCCCTTTGCAACAGGCTCTTGCAAGAACATTGACAATATCACAGTTGGCGTATCTTCGAGAACAGTTCACATTATTAGGGCCAAACAGAAGCGGATTTATATCCCTACAGAACTTCAAATCGGTCAGAGCTATCTCTCCATCTTTGTCTCTCTCTGTATTTCTGTTTTGTCTTTTATCTTACTCAGCCTATTTATTGACTTCGTCTGCAGGCAATGACAAAGAACTCAACTGATGCAATGAAGGATTCACGTGTTTTAGATTATGTTAATGTGGTAAAATTTCAGGAACCAATTTTCCTTTTCAAATGTTCAGTATGTCTTAAAGCTCATAACTGATCAAAAACATTTCTTATGAAATCGCTAAATTTGTAATTTTCTGGTGTTATCCAGGTGAGTTCTCTTCAATACAGAAAACTGGATTTTGAAGAATTCTGCGCTGCAGCAATAAGTGTATATCAGCTAGAAGGAATGGAGAGCTGGGAGCAACATGCACGCCGCGCTTATGATTTTTTTGAAAAAGATGGGAATAGGCCGATTATGATAGAGGAACTTGCCTCAGTATGCTCCCATCTCTTACTCTCTCAAACACTAAAACCATCAAGTCAATCTCAAGAAGAAACAAGAACATAAAACAACAGATATTAGTATAAAAACACAAGAAAACATGATAATGTTTTGACCTCATTTCTTTAAGAAACTTCTGACATTCTGACCCCTTCATCTGCTTTTCTCAAACAGGAACTCGGGCTTAGTCCATCTGTTCCCGTCCACATAGTTCTGCAGGATTGGATAAGACACTCCGATGGGAAGCTCAGCTTCTTGGGGTTCGTTAGACTTCTGCACGGAGTCTCTTCCCGAGCATTTCAGAAGGCATGAAGATATTGTCGAACTTTTCGGCTCTCTCTATGATCATTGACTTTGGACTTCAACCTCTCGAGAAGAATATTTTTGCCCGATCCAGGGCCATGAAACACGTGTTAAAGGGCACAAAAGGTTTCTGGATGCTTAAGCTGCAGCCGTTTGCAGCAAATTATGTAATCTTCTGGGTTTTTTTTTTTTCCTTTTTTTTTTTTTTTTTGGGGTCCAAGATTTGCTGCGAATGAGATGTAGAGGATGATTGTACAGATAAGAGTAGATTACAAAGTGTATTTTAGCTCTAGAAATTGAACTCCTCAAAGCTGAAGTGGGTTTTGTGTCGGTGGTGTATTTTTAGTTTCGTCCTACTTTCCAAAATAAAGCATTTCAAGTGACTTTGTCTTTGTTAGACTTATTTACAAATTAGGTTCACTCTACTTTTCTTCTTATTTAAAAAAAATAAAAATACAAAGATTGGATTTTTACAGAAAAAGTTATTTTGCTGATAGAATATGAATTATATAAGCTATAAATTACATTATGTTGATAAAATTAGACTTTTGTGTCCATATATGACTTGTTCTATTTAGTAAAACTAGCAATCCACGCATGCGTTCACGCACAAATACTTTTTATACAAAAGAAACATACAAATTGTAGTTCATTCTCGAATTATAAAAATTGATTAAAAAAAAGAATGATGATAGTCAAAGACTTGAGTAAAAGAATTTATAATCATACTGGTTAAAATATTACTATATCTAAATATTTTTAATTAAATACAACGAATGGAGAATAGATATTCAATTTACTTGAAAACAAATTCCTATGTAATCGTTTTCCAAATTTAGATTCAAATGATGAGTAAAATAATTCAATTTAAATATTGCTTGTAAATATAAAAAATATTACCAAAAAATTATTAGAAATATTACTTTTCCATAATTATCATTTTGTGCATGTGGTTATAATATAGAAACTACTATTTTTGATTTTTTTGGTAATTACATATTTACAGTTAAGACCTTATTAATTGTATACATTTAAATGTGGTTGTAAGACTAAATTTGAAATTGAACAACCATAATTTCTAATTTATTCTTTATATCACATTATCTTTTTGTTATGTAAGGCCGAAAGGTAAGATACTTTTATGGGCACGCAAATAGAAGAGGATGAATTTTATAGTAACAACTAAATATCTTTTTTCCTTAATATTTTTTTTATTCCATTTATGGAAGATTTGGAGTATATCATCAATTTAAAAGATCTTCATGTTTGTGAAAATTTTCAATAAGTCATATTGTAAAATTCCTTATATTGATCAACAAAATTGAGATTACTAATAATAAAATCAAAATTTAAAATAAATAATCTTAAAATCATATACATAATATTGAAATATGAAATAGGATTAAAAGTAGATATATAAAAGATATAATAATCAACATAGTAACTCTGGCTAATAATGTGCGTGTGTATGCTAAAAGCGGAAAATAAAAAGAACAGGAATGACAAATATTGTGGCTGTATGAGTTAGAGTGGGGAAATAAAAAGGAATAAGAAGATGTGCTAAAAAAGGTATCATAAGATTTAATTAAAAAATAAAAAGAAGGAAAAGATGCACCAAAAAAGGTATTATAAAATCTTACTGAAAATTAAAAAGAATGAAAAATGTTAAGAAAGGTATTATAAGATCTAACCGAAGATAAAAAGAATAGAAGATGCCTTAAGAAAGGTATCATAAAATTTCGTTGAAAAAGAAACAAAGGTACTATTTCAAAATGAATCATTAAGAACATTGAGGTCAAAATTTTATGATAAAATAAAGAAAAAATAATAGAAAAATGTAGTGTCAGTTAAGTTAGAAAAAGGAAAAAAGAAGAAAAAGAATATGATCTATAGAATGATAAGATGTGGGATATGATGGGAAAGTGGGAGGTCGTTTTGATAATCTTTGTTAGAATATGTCTAATTCACACAATAAAATTTTATGATAAGACTATTGGGCAAAACATAGATAATTTTGTAAGTAAAACATAAATAATTTTGTAAATATTAATTATTCATTAATTAGAATAAAACTCTACAACGTTAATGTGCATGTGATCCAATAATCTAGGTGCATAATTATTTTAATTACAAACTATATAAGTGATTATTATTAGCTGCCGTAATAGATTTGAGTAATTCCAATAGTGTCTTTGGATTGATATTTGCTTATTTGAATTGAGTTAATCCTATTCAACCTGATTCATAATTCAATGGACTATATGCTTTGAATTATATCCATATTGGCTATTGCAAAAGGCTAATTTTAGATGGCGGTCATTCAATCCACTTGGCATCAATGCCTCATACTCTAAGCATTTCAAATACGTGAAAATTACTATTCTGCTTAAACTTTTTGTCTAACTATATACATCTTTCTTCAAATAGACTTAGGATTAGATTGAGTTGGTGGAATCTTAGCAACGCAACCTTAATTAAGAAAATATTTCCCAACTTCAGTTTACTAAAAACTGTTATGCCGTCAATGGGCATTAATTTTAAACCTAAAAATCAAGAAATGTTACGAAGACAAACAGTGTATATGAAACTTATGTTTACCTTATTATGACTAAGATTGTTTTGGGTTATTTTTTTTTTTGTTTATAGAATAACAAAAGGCACTATTTATGCCCCTCCTATGAAACTTGATGAAAACATTACATCCAAAAAGTTTTTGAAGTCATCAACTTCTTGTTCCTTATCAACTTGAAAAGTAAAGAACAGAGAATTGATTAAACAATTCAAGCGTATTATTTTGAGTGCAATTGTAACAGTGATCGTTATTAATTTTTAGTTTTGAGTTAAATTAAACTAGCGTACCATAACTCGATGAACTACATCTGTTGAATTGCACTCATATTGCTGAGTTAATCACATTTGATCTGATTGGTAATTTGATGAACCATCATTGAATCACACTCATATTAAAGGGCCCAACTTAGGCCTCATCATCCAAACCACTTTCCAAATGACACCTAACTTGGTCCTTATTCTAAATGTTTATAAATAAGCAACCATTACTATTTGCCTTTTATTTCCGTTGCAACAATTGTGCCCTTTTTTCCATCAAATATTAGTTGGAGAGTTTTCCCTAGGTAATCAAGTAATATAAGAACTAGGCATGGACCAACGAAGTGGAGTATTAACGACCCAACTCTTAATTAGGAGAAAACTTTTTAAACTCATTTTAACCACAAAATTTTATGCCACCAATATGCATTGATTATAATCCTGAGAAGCAAGAAAACAAGTGTCACGCCCCAAAATCTAACCATGTATTCTAGTCTCGAGACATGAAACTCAATCCCAAATAAAAATATATCACCTATCAAAAATCATGATCTTAAATAAGGGGAAAAAATTCCAACATTCATAACAATTCAAATAATTTTAGCAACATAGAAACTCAAAATGCCCAATATTCTTTCCTCAACTGGAATATTATTAAAGGAGAAGAACTAATTTGCAAACATGGCAAAAAGCTAAACCTACTGCAAAGTCCTCATTCCAAAGAAAACCTTCAATTCTGGTTCTCATTAGAAGCTGGTTCAACATCCTCACAAAGGCTGGGATCTAAGTCTGCCAAAAGGAAGTTAAAGAAGAAAACCAGTATGAGTAAAAGACTCAATGGGTGCCAAGTGTGTGCACTGTGAGTTCATGATCTAAAATTAGTTGTACAGTGAAAGATATTCGAGAAATATAAGTGGGATTCATAAAATAGTCTAGCAAACATGAATTTCTTCTGCTATATTGCTCCAAGAACAGATTTCAAACAATCAAGAGACAAGCATGATCAAGTAAACTCAAATAGCATATGCATTCCAATAAATCTAGACAAGACATGCGTATCAGAATCATCTTATACCAATCAAACAAGTACTTTTACCAAAGCGTGATAGGTTGGTACATGGTTGTGCCCATATGGACCATATGGAGCACAACGATGCCCCTAGGGAATCCCTAGCACACCGCTTGATACACAGGGAAAAATCCCTAGCATACTGTTGATACCCATGGAGAAATCCCTAGCATATCCCATGCACTGTGACGCCCAGGGGGAAATCCCTAGTGTAATGCCCGATACCTAAGGAAAAATTCCTAGCGTACCGTTGATACCCAGGGGAAAATCCCTAGCGTATCACATATCCAAATATTTCGCCTGGTCAGGTCCTTGGCCAATCAATTCTCCGTACAATTAACAAGTACCAATAATAATTACGTAGATGCCTAGGGGGAAATTCCTAGTGCACTGTTGATACTAAGTAAAACAAGTATGCCGACAAGACAACATATAATGATACTGATCTATACGGATAACAAGACAATAACAAGTACTGATTAAGAACAAGTACAATAACAGATAGCAATTGAAAGTTCTGGGTGCCAGAACGAACAAGTACGAACTCATTGCAGAGTGTAACAAAACATAACCGTCACAGGGGTATACATGTCAAATAATAATTAACAGGTGAGCTCTTAGGCAAGTGCGATTTGGATAACAAGACAAGTACGCAAGCAAGTACGATTTCAACAATCAAGAGTAAAACATGTATGAACTCATAGCAGAGTGTAACAAAACATAACCCTCACAGGGGTATACATGTCAAATAATAATTAATAGGCGAGCTCTCAAGCAACTGAGATTCAGATAACAAGACAGCTATGCAAGCAAGTACGATTTCAACAATCAAGAGCAAAACATGTTGAGCCCTCACAGGGGTCACTCCACAAGAATGAATAGGTGTAAACAATGCCAGGTTGGCAGACCCTCACACACCTAGACTAAGTTGGATCCAGCTAACAGTAATAGTGATAGTAACAGTAACAATAATCAGTTGATCATTGAATTTTAATTGCTATTCTAGAAGCATTAAAAAAATTCACAAAAGCATAGATTTCTTTCATCCAGAAACAAAATAAGAAAATATTTCATTTTGTGTGCAGTGGAATACATATATAGTGCAGTGTATATTGAAGAGAAGTTTCATAGCATGCGTTACTATACATATATCCTTCTGGTTTTGAAAATAATATCATATAATAGTTATAAGTTAGGCACTCACCTTCAAGATCGATCCTAAAAGTAAATCCTATCTCATTGTCAATCAATTCAATTGTTAAATCACCTGATTCATTTAATAAACAAATCAATCACCAATTTAATTAACTAACAAGACAAAACTTACTTGGGACTAGCCTAGTACATACGTACTCACAAAACTTATCAAGAATTTATCCTTTGATATGTACTTTGTTGATTTGCTCATAACACTCTTTCTAGATATCCAATTGACTCGATTCTTATGGCATTACAAAGCTAAGAAAGAGAAATAAACTATTTTTTGATGATGTAGTCTCAATTGGTTAATATGAGAGAAGAAAATCGACTTCAAGAGGTAGCAGTGGTGTGAAAGCAGATTTCCAATTTTTTGGTAAAATTTTCAATTTGACACTTGATTGTATCTAAGCTATAACATTTACTACAGGCTTCAGATAAAGGTGATTCAAAATCCTATAAAAACCTAGAATATAGATATATAATTCATATGTTGACCTTATTGCCCAATTAAATCGGAATAGAGTAGTAAATGTTGTCACAATATTCTATTTTAGGAAAATTGAAGTCCTGTATTTTCTATATTGCCATACTGTAGTATTTTAGCCATAACTTTCTCCCTATACATTAGATTAAAGTGATTTAAATGTATTTAAAAATATAAGATATGAATGTTCAGTTCTTGTGTTGACCATATTTCCAGATTCAATCGAAATCAAGTAGTAAAAGGTGTCACAATATTCTGTTTTAAGAAAATTGAAGTCCTGTATTTCTAGACTTGACACATCTTAGTATTTTGACCATAAATTTCTCTATATAAATCAGATTGAGGTGATTTATGTAGAAGTATAAACCTAAGAGATATAAATACAATTCATATGTTGATAATATTTCCCAATTAAATTGGAATAGATTAGTAAAAGTCATCATAATATTCTGTTCTAGGAAAATTGAAGGCCTGTATTTTCTAGATGACCACACTATAGTTTTTTAGTCATAACTTTCTCCCTATACATCGGATCAATGTGATTCCAAAGGATGTAAAAGATAAGAGACAGATATTCAGTTCTTATGTTGATCATATTTCCATATTAAATCCAAATCAAATAGAAAAAGGTATCAATCACAATATTCTGTTCTAAGAAAATTGAAGTCCTGTATTTTTGTCTTGCCACACCTTTGTTTTTTAGTCATAACTTTCTCCCTATCTAACGGATTGAAGTGATTCAGGCGGAAATAGAAACCTAAGAAACAGATTTAAAATTTGTATGTTGATTATTTTACTTACTTAGGTAGGAAAAAAGTAGTAAAGGGATCACCAATATCCATTTTTGGAAAAATTGAAGTCCTATATCTTATGACTGGACACATCTTAGTATTTTGGTCATAACTTGCTGCATTTAAATTGGATTGAGGTGAATAAGGAGGCATTAGAAACCTAAGATACTCATATAAAATTTTTATGTTGATCACTTTGCTTAATTCTATCAAAAAGAAGTAGTAAAATTGTCACAAATATCTATTTTTGAGAAAATCAAAATCTAACAGCATCATTGAATTTCGTAGTTATTAAATATCAAGTCTACAAACTCATGAATTACCTTGTGTAATTTCTAATGCACTTCTTACAAATACCATCTCCTTTTCTTTTCCACTCTGCCACAGCTACTGTCCCTTTTCCTTCTCCCCCTTTTCTCCCTTTTGTTTACTATTAAATGTAATTAGAGTTTTGTTTTTTGGGACCATATTTATGTGAAAGAAGTGGTTTAGTTCAGGTAGGACTCTAATCAATTTCTTTTTAGGATTAGAATAATCTCATTATAATTATAGTATCTCTATTGTTAATTCCCAGAATTCAATAATTCAACTCCTTATATTAATATAATATTAATTCAAGTAAAATTGTAACTTATACTCCCCAAAATATAGAGTATCTATAATGTATATATATAATATTAATTGTGACATCCAAAGATAATTTAATATTATCTATATGTGATATATATGAATATATTATTTTGAAAATATAGTTCATGCCTTACTGCAGTTTTAATTGAAATAGCCAAAAAATAAAACAAGGTATATTAATCGATTAAATAAAAAATAAAATTTTGGGGCGTTACAACAAGTATGTACACAAGGAGTGCATATGAAACTTGTGTTTATGATCTCATTATAATTAAGATTGTTTTAGGAATATTTTTGTCTTTATACAATGACAAGAGGAACTTTATTTATTTCCCTCCTATAAAACTTGATAAAAGCATCACATCTAGAAAGTTCATAAAGTTATCGACTTCTTATTATTTATCAACTTAGTAAGAAAAGAATAAAGAATTAATGATTGTACTTTTGGAAGATCCTTCGTTATTTCTTTTATATAAATTATATCCTAATAGCCATCCTGTGATAACCTGAAATTTTTTCTTTCTTTTACTCTCTGTTTTGTTTTTATTTTTGTAGATATTAAGTATTATCAACTTTCAATCGAAGCAATTGAGCAGTGGTAAGTATAGGCCACCATACATAGTCATTTTATCTTAACAAATCTCAGCTTGATTAACAATTTCCTTTATTAATTATCTCCTATATAGTTTTGTGTTCTCCTCTTAACAAATTAATGATTGTGCTTCTTGAAAACACCTGGTTGTTTCTTTTATATAAATTATAGCCCAAAAGCCCTCCTGTGATCACCTGCAATAATTTCTTTCTTTTACTCTCTCTTTGTTTCTGGTTTTGCAGATATCACAAATTTCTAAGCACTTGAGCAGTGGTAAGCATAGCTACCCATCCATCTACCAACCTTAACAAATTGCAGCTTTATTAGCAATTCCATTAAATTAATAATCTGGTATATGGTCTTGTCTTAATTGCATTCTCCTCTCATCATCTACATGTTAGAAATAATGATAGGAAATTTATGTAGTCATATTTATTTAATTCGCTATATATATTGAATTTTTCTTTAAATGGCACCATTACATGTGATATATTGTGGATGAAACTTACAATAATCTCAATCTTTCCAATCAGCCGACGAATATCAATTTCTGTGTTATCGCTTACATTTCTATATAGAACTACATACACCTCTGTTTCTTAATATAACCGCTGATTCATATTTTTTAGTAAAGAACAAAATATAGTGGAATGCAAACTCGTATTTCTGCGGGGTTGTTTCAGACACGAAAAATACGAGAACTTTCAGAAAAATAATGTTACTTTGTACAGTTATCAACAGATTCTTTTCCTTTATTTAGCATAAGACTCATAACTCATAAAGCGAGATAGCTATGGAAGAGATGAATCTGTTAGAATAAGTGAACACTTTTATGATTATATGTTCATAAGCATATATATGGCTAAGATTTTTTCTGTCGAAACTAATAAGCGTTTCATATTTACCGTTTTCCCAAGATTGGTGTTTTCATTATTAACTAGTTATTAGCCCGTGCTTTGCACTGGATAATAAGTTTAAATTTAAAATTTTATTTTATTTAATTTTAGCTATTATATATTGCAAATATAACACCTAAAAAAATTAATAAGAATTTAATTAAATATAATAAATTGATGATATAAATGAGAAATAACAATATTTTTGTATAAATATAGTTTATGTATCCTCAGATTTAATCATAAGCATTAATTAATTTTATTTCTATACAAAAATTAATAAAAAATTAAATTAGTTTACAAACCCAGTAGATTATTCATAAAATATAATAGAGGATAAAATAAAGAAGATCATTTTAACATTGACTTGGTTTGACTAAATTCAAGAATACAACATTCAAAAATGAATTAGGAAATTGAAAACAAAATATGTTAGCTGACTTTAAATTTCCTTTTTATTTATCATCTTGGTTCATTGTCATAAGAAATAAAATATTAGAAAAATATATGAGCATGATACTTACATACATGATACATTTTCAAGAAAAATATAAATTTTAATGTATCAAGAGAATTATCGTACAGAGGTGAAGAAAAAAGAAGACAAATATTTTTTTATTTTTAAATAGTTAATTGTATGTTTAAATTATTTTAGTACATTTACTTTTTAGCTTATATTTAGGAACTTTCTCATCTATGGTTTAACTTAATTAATGAAATAGGAGATAACTCAATGAACAACATTATAATACTTAAAATTACTTACTATAAATTCTATATAGCTATAGTGCTCCATATATGAAAAGTTTATATATACAATATATACATAATAAGACATATTAATTAAATTGCATTGATAAACACACAAACATATATATGCACGGCAATATATATACATCTGTATGTGTTCATGAATAATTATATTAAAAAGTATAACTATTAAACAATATAATAAGGAGTTATAAAAAATTATTACAAAAAGTTACATTATGTTAATATACATTTATATACTTAGAATTTACTAAAACTAACCATATAGTTATAAAAATGAATTTATATAGTTTTTTATATTAAATTAAAACAAATGTTGATAGGATATCAGTTATGAAAATATGTTTACATGGTAAAAATGAATAAAATTAATTTATCCATGTCATTGCTATATAAGAAAAATAATTAAGTCAAGACTCAATTTTTTTCTAAAATATCCTAGTTCAAAAATATAAAAATTAAAACTATTAGAAAAACAATACAAACATTATAAAATTTATGCATTTTCAAGAAAAATAAACTTTAACTCTTAAAGAGAGTGATTTTATAGAGGTAGAGGTAAAAAAAAGATAAATATAATTATATTTTTAAATAGTAAATTTGCATGTTTGAATTATTTTTAATATAAACTAACGTAGAGATTTTTATTTTGTGTAGACATGCCAATTAAATTGCATTGACAAACAGACTTATATACATGCCTGGTTATACACACATACACATATATGTGTGTGTGCGTGTACATGTTTGTCCATAACTTTCCAAAAACTCAAACTTGAGAACGTAAATAACAAATATTAGAAGAAATTATTAGACAATATAGTAAGGAGTAAAAAAATTACATATTAAAAAAAAAGAGTTATAAAAATTAATATATATATATATGTATATTAATATGTATGTAGATATATATTGAATATTCATCAAAATTAGATATGGGGTTACAAAAGATGAATTGATATAATCTTTATACACTAATATTAAAATAAATATCAATAGAATGTTATATGTATAGATATATATGTTGACATAGGTAAAAGGAATAAAATTAACAATATAATAAGGAGTTGCAAAGTTATTTATTTTAATATAGAGAGTTACAAAAATTAATATAGAAAGTTACATATATATTATATATGAAAATATGTTGACATGGAGAAAAGAGAAATATGAAAATATGTTATAAGGAGTTACATATATTATAAATAGAATATTTTTACATGGCAAAAATGAACAAAACTAACTCATCCACATCATTGCCATATAAGAGATATATTTAAAATATGATTGAACATTATTTTACTTTATATATATTAGATGAATCACTTATAATAGAATGTTTGAAGAACACAAAAGCATATCTTGAGAGACACAATTTTAATGCATACCATGCTATTTAGCTGTTACAGTACTTATAATGTCATTTTGACAATAGTACCTAAGGGTGAAGTTGATACAAGGACTTTTAACTCTTAGTTTCCATTCAATAAACTATAAATGTTTTGATTTTGGTATCGACTTCTCGCAAAGGTTTTGCAGCTAATCACTTGGCAACATTTAGTTCTGCTTTTTATGGATTATGGGAGTATGATTTGACAATCGGATTAGAGAATATATTAAAATAAAATTATGTTATTACGAATGACGATTCAAACAAAAGAAAAATCAGATACACGTTTCAAAGTCTAAGAAAGTAGGAAATGGTATAAACTTCAATGAAAAACTTGTGATATTTGAGCTTCACACCTTAGCATTTTTCATGTTCTTTGCATGGACACATAGATATAGATGGGATAATAGACTATTATTATGAAGAATCAACACTATGCACTGAAACTTCAAGCGATGGATCTAGTAAGTTATTGCTCAAGTTTTTAAGTTAATAATATTAGTGATGATTTTACATGACCCCAATTGAAGATGATGTTCTAGAAGCGATGGGCATTGAATGTGAAAACAGGACTCAATTAACTTATCATATTAGTTTTTTATTATTATCTTGAATATAATAATTAAATAAATTGCCCAACGATAAAAATAAATGCATAATAAAATAAGGGACATGGAGTAGAAATTGGATCCACTCTGCTATCCAGCTCATAATTGAAGTAAAATGAGCGATGGAGATTTCACACAATGTTTAAAGGAATAGCAAGAGATGCACAAAATCTTACAAAAGTAGAAAATATGTATAAAAGATTAAATGATCGATAATTAGGTCTCCACCTACTTATTTTATCATCCACTTAAACTCTTTTATCTCGAAAGGAATCAAAAATAATAAAGTAATTGAGTAATGCAATCAAAGAAAATCAGGGAATTGAAACTGCAACAGAAACCTCATGCATATGTTAATGTTAATTTCTGTTATAAGACATCCTCAGATCACTTGAAAGTTGAAACTGAACACACCTCTCGCTCTTATAGCATTCCATTGTTGATCATATCATCATGATCATATCATCACAGCTATACAGCTTCCCAAAAAGCATTAATTCAAGTAAGGTTACCCATTCTCCACTAATTAAATTAAGTTGTTTTTTATTTTACTTCTGAAAAATCTCGGCTTTTTTATTAGAATTTTCCTTAATTTTTGTTTTGTGTTAAATATGACATCCTCGTCTCTCATGATCACGATCTGCATATACACAGAAGCATTAGCAAAAATTAGCAATTTTTATATGTACAATTAACAGATTCTGTGCAGGTTGCTTTGCTGTTAGCAATATTCTTTAATATCACAGCTTTCTAAGCATTTGAGAAATAAATATATACTGGTAATTAGTAAGGGTGCCATCCATATTTGTCCACTAAATTAACTTGTTCTTCATTTTGCTTTAACAAATCTTAGTTTTAATTATTAGCAACCATGAAAGTTTCCAAACTTGTTCACACTCAAACCTTATGTCAATAGATCAACAACTCGATCCTCTATCTTTCGTCCGTTGATGCTGGTTCCGTTCTCTTCCTATGTGAAGAAAGTCCCGCTTATCATCTTTGATTGACTGAATGGATCCCGAAACATGCTTCAACCTAATCTCTTCTCGTGGAACTTTTTCCCTGATAAAATGATAATGCACTACATGTTTTGGTCTTGCATGAAAAATTGGATTCTCTACCAAATGTGTTGTCGATTGGTTTGTCATAGTACAAGGAAATTACAGAAGATAAATATGGGTTGATGTAGATCCTTCATAAGCAGAGTAAGCCAAGTGCTCTCTTGAGCAGCCATTGTTGTTGGTCAATACTTGAGAATTTACCAAAGTATCTATGCTTAAGAAAATTAACCTATCAACTGTTATATGGTTGCTCTAACCGCTATCAAGATACCAGAAAATCATTCTTTCATTCAGTGGTTACTTGACAAGCATAAAACAGGTTTCATCCACCTTTTTTTCTCTCTTGAAAATTAGCTTCTTGTTAATTTTTCTATTGAATATGTTCTGTGCAATCCTATTTGAGATGTCCAAAGTAGCTAGCATACTGGGCTTTGACATATTTTATTTCACACACCAACATTTTTATATTTTCCCAGCAAATTAATCAATTACTTATCATTTTGATTTTTTATTATTGTATTCAAAATAATAACTAAATAAATTGTTCAACAGCATAAATAGATGCGTAATCAAATTAGGGACAGGGATTA
This sequence comes from Jacaranda mimosifolia, assembly GCA_018894105.1. Classification (NCBI taxonomy): domain Eukaryota; kingdom Viridiplantae; phylum Streptophyta; class Magnoliopsida; order Lamiales; family Bignoniaceae; genus Jacaranda; species Jacaranda mimosifolia. The sequence goes on from CM032117.1 coordinate 58,231,699, forward strand.
TTCAAGGGAATGGCCCTCCAGCATATTTTTGTTTATGTTTTTTTATTGAAGGAACTGGACACACTAAGTTTTTTGTAAACCGGATGCATATCCAAATTTTGCTGCATTTGGATTCTTGAGTACTAGAAGTGACAGTTTCCCTAGTTATATTAGACCTCAATTTTTTTAGGAAAAAAACGGGGGGGTGGGGGGCAGTCAGTAGAAATTAGGGGCAGTAGTCCAGAAATGCAATCAAAAAACCTCAGGGAATTGATCATTTCACAGCTATATTGCTTTCTAAGCATTCCAAGTATCAGCATTTCACTGTCCACTAATTAAGCTGTTTTTCATTTTACTTTTTAACAAATCTCAGCTCTAATTAATTATTAGCATTTCCCTTAGTTTCTCTGCAATACATAGTAGTTTTATGTTAAATATTATATCCTCGTCTCTCATGATCATCCGCATAAACAGAAGCATATTGGCCAGCAAAGTCAACTATTTTTTTATGGCCAATTAACAGATGCCTTCTGTCTTAATTTCATGTCCACGAAATTCATGAATTCTTGTTCTTTTTGTCCGTCTAGCAATTACCATCAGTACTAGCTAGTTACAATTTTGATACTGCTATCGGCAAATAAGATCATATCTATCTATCATTAGTTCATTCTTTTTGTTTCTCTATTTGTCTAGATCCATTGCACGTTACTTTGAGGTCAGCAACAACATTTGCTATCACAGATCCTAAGCATTTAAGGAAATACAGCTGGTAAGTTAGGGCGCCATCCATTGTCCACTAAATTAAGCTGTTTTTGATTTAAACAGATCGATTCTTGCTTAATGTCATGTGACTCATGTCAATGAAATTAATTCTTGTTCTTCTTTTGTTTCTAGATACTCATATCTATCTTTTTTAATTCTATTTGAATTCATTGCGAGTGACTTTGTGGTTAGCATAGTATACTTTGACTATTACTTTTCTTGAAGAACTTTTAGATCTACTGTTATTACTTATGTGAAACAAAATCAATAGCATGTAATACCCAAAGAAGTCTGCAGGAAATGGCAGAAATTGTGGGAATAGTGGCAAGCTTTCTTGGACCAGCTACTGAACTTGGGAAATCCATTGCTGCACCAATCAAGCGTCAATTTAATTATCTGTGTTGCTTCAATAGCAACATTCAGAGCCTAAGGGATGAAGCTAGGAAGCTGGAGGACGCAAGAGATGGGCTGCAGATGCAAGTTGATGTGGCCGAAAGAAATGCAGAAGTGATTGTCCCTGAAGTTAAGACTTGGTTAACAAGTGCCAACAATGAGATCCAACGCAAGATGAGTGAAATTGAAACCAAAATTCAAAATGTACAAAGTGGTTGTTTGGCTATCAAATCACGATTTTTGCTAAGTAGAAAAGCTAAAAAGATGAGTGAAGCTATGATGGAGCATCGAGGTCATTGCAATTTTGATCGTGTATCATTGCCTGCACCCCCACCATCAACGCTACGTATTCCATTAGGTGATACATATGAGTTCCATTCTAGAAAACATGTTGAGGAGAAAATCATGGAAGCTTTTAGGGATAAGAAGTTCAATATGATGGGGATATTTGGAATGGGCGGTGTTGGGAAGACAACTATGGCAAAAAGAATCATGAATCGACTGAGAGAAGAAAATCTATTTGATGAAGTTGTGATGGTAGTTGTCAGTCAACAAATCGACATGTTTAGAATTCAGCAGGAAATCGCTGAATCCTTGGGTTTGAAGTTTGAAGAAAAAACTTTACCAGCTAGGGCAAACAAATTACATGCTAGAATAACAGGGAAAAATAGAGTGCTCATAGTTTTGGATGGCATTTGGGAAAAGCTCAAATTGGAGGATTTAGGAATACCTTGCCAAAGTGGTTTCCTAGGATGCACTATTCTTTTAACATCTCGAAATAGGGATGTTTTGAGTCAAATGGATGTTCAAAAGGTTTGGGGAGTGGAAATCTTACCTGAACCAGAAGCATTGTGGCTTTTTAAAAAGAAAGCTGGGAATTGGTTGGATGACTCAATTTTGCTTTCCATAGCAACAGAAGTTGCAAAAGAGTGCAAAGGTCTGCCAATCGCCCTTGTAACTGTTGGTTGTGCACTGAAAGATGAGAAAAGGGAATCTGTTTGGAAAGATGCACTGGATCAGTTAAAAGATCCCATCCTTCTAGACATGGAATTAGATGTTCTTGGAAAAAACGTATATAAGGCCTTGAAGGTGAGTTATGAATTCTTGGAAAGCCCACCTCCGAAATCTCTCTTTTTGCTGTGTTGTCTATTTCCTGAAGATTCTGATATTAGTCTCAACTACTTGACAATGTACAGCGTGGGGTTATGCATGTTTGAAGGAATTAAGTTGGGACAAGCAAGAAAAAATGTGCGTAATTTAATTCGGACACTTACTTTGGATGGTAGGGACGAACATCATGTCAGAATGCATGATGTTGTCCGTGATGTAGCCACTGTCATTGCTTCACAGGAGGGCTTGTTGATGCCACTCTTAATTCAATGAATTTCATGTCAAGGTGGCATTCTCATAGTGACTGCAAATGGATTTCAGTGATTCCAGAAAAAGGTTGTAAGCTTCCTAATATCGGGCCAAATTTTGGAAGGCTTCAGCTCTTAATGATGCGTTGCTCATCAGATTGGGAAACTTTTGAAATTGAAAATCTTTGTTTTCTGGAAGTAATGGAGGAGCTAAACGTGATGTCCTTGGTATCTGTTTCATCTAAATCGCTACCACTAAAAATTCAATTGCGGAAAAACCTTTGAAAATTGCATTTAGTGAATTGCAGCTTGGAGACTATCTCTATTGTTGGCGATGAGTTATTAGGTCTTGAAATTCTCTGTTGTCGTTATTGCAATAATATGAAGGAGTTGCAAGTTAAGATAGGGAGACTAAATCGCCTCAAGTTGTTAGAGTTGTCACATTGCAGAAGACTTCAAAGAATAGCTCCAGGCGTCCTATCAAAGCTGGTTGAATTGGAGGAGTCGAAGATGAGGAAAAGCTTTAATAGCTGGGAATCAATAGATGATGAGGTAAAAGGAAAAGAAAAAAGGAAAAATGTTTCCCTCAAAGAGCTTGAGTCATTGTTGAATCTGACCCACTTGGAGATTGATATAAGTGATTACACTTTAGCAGCTCAAGAGATACACCTTTTAGCCTCAATCTCAAGCATAGCAAAATATTGCATACAAATTAATAGTAGTCCATGTTCTTATTTTTGCTGGGGAGATCATGAGAAATGCATGTATCTTGAATTACCAAGAGAGATTACTTTGGCAAGTTGGATTCGTGAATTTCTAACGAGTACTGAAACCCTCATTTTAGAAGGAGATGGTTTGAATTATTTGATATTATTACAAGCTCAGAAGCACCTGAAGTTTTTGAATTTTGAAGCATGTTCGACGGTGAAGAAATTAGTGGATACAACATCATCTAATTGGAGAACAATAGGTGATGTTTTCCCTGCTTTGGAGTGTATGCGCTTGGAGAATCTTAACAACTTAGAAGAGATATGTGATTGTTCAATTCTAGAGGGATCCAATTCTTTCAAGAATTTAAAAGAATTGAGGCTTTATCGCCTACCAGCACTAAAGCATTTGTGGACGAGTAGTTCAAATCAAAATCTTTTGGTTAGCAACCTTTGTTCAATATATATTTCTGATTGTGGTAAGCTACGTAATCTCATATCATTGCTAATTGCAAAGGATGCTCTTTTACTATTTGAAAAGATTAAAATTGAGAATTGTGAGATGATGGAACAAGTGTTCTTGAACGAAGGAAAGGAAAAGGAAAAGGGTGGAGGAGATCAATCTCATCATCAAGTCACCCCGTTCCCAAAATTGAAGAAACTTGCACTATATGATTTGGAAAGCCTCACAATTTTCTGCAAAAGAATTCAAAGCATTGAATTCCCTGTGTTGGCTATAATGAAAATAAGGACACGTTCAAAGCTCACAAGTCTTATTTCTTCTTATTGTTCTATTGGTGGCCGTGATATAACGACTCTAATTGTCATTTGTTTGCAATCAAAAGGTATGTATGTATGTCTTTCTTTTCAAGCTCATGCATGCATTATTCAGGTTACTATGTCATCTATTCCCCTTTCTATTCATTCTTTTTATCTTTTGAGTTGTAAGTATCTGTTGCAATATGGAGGAGATTCACACATCAATTTTTGGATGGAAAAAAATAAAATAAAATAGGCTTCAGTCATGGTTATGGCTATTAATTTGCTTGCAAATTAAGACTAATTAATTAAATATAATATCATTTGGAGCATTTATCATTCCTATAGCTAGCAATGTACATTATGGAAACATCCATTTTATTTTCATATTATTGAGTATATAGTACATAATTTTTTGCAGGATTCCCCTAGTGAGTTTTTCCCTATGTTGGAGTATCTGCAGTTGTCCAATCTTCCCAACTTGGAAGAGATATGTAATTGCTCAATTCTACATGGATTACCTAATTCTTTCAAGAATCTAAACGAATTAATTCTTCATGAGTTGCCAGCATTAAAACGTTTATGGAAGAGTAGTCCAAATCAAAATGTTTCACTTACCAATCTCTCTTCCATACATATTCGAAAATGTGGCAAGCTAGGATATCTCTTGTCATTAGCAACTGCAAAGGATGCTTTCTTACAACTTGAAGAGCTTAGAATTAAGAATTGCGAGATGATGGAAGAAGTCTTCTCAATTGAAGATAATAAAAAGGACGGAGGAGATCAATCTCATCATCAAATCATCACATTCCCAAAATTGAGGGAACTGATACTACTTAATTTGCCAAGCTTCACAGCTTTGTGCAAAGGAATTAAAAGCATTAGATTCCCTGTGTTAGAAGAAATGGAAATCGAAAGTTGCACAAAGCTCACAAGTCTTGTTTCTTCTATTGGGAATAATCATCAATATTCAACATGCGACCATGATGACGACTCTTTTCATTTGTTTTGCAGACAAAAGGTACATCTATTTTGTTTATTTTCTTCTCCATTAATTTACATTTTTTTTGCATTTTAAAGATTTTGCCCTCAATATTTTTTTAAATGCAAATTATAAAATTTTAAATTATTACATGCTTCGTTCATGGTGTTGGCTATATTAGAATTATTTCATTCATAATTTACTCTTGGTAATTTATTGCTATCTTTTAGTTGACAATTAATTTGGGAATTGAGTTTTCTCAAGTATTAATAAAAAATGTATAAAATTCTCTATCACATTTAGTGTTAAACTTTTGCAATTTAATTAGTAAGCGGTACATTTTTCGGCTAAATATAAACCCCAAAAAATCATTAAATATTAAATGAAAAGAAAACAAAGCGCAACACCAAGTACTAAGTATTACCTTAGTCTACACCAACCCAAGCAAATGAGAATATACTGTCTTCAGGTCTATCAGTTTGAGCATGGGTTATATAATTCTAATTGAAATCATAAATGTGATCCAGATCTCTATCTAAATATTTATATGGCAATAGATATATTCTTTTAAACTTTAATTTAATTAATTTCAAGTATACATTGATCAAATAGTGATAATTAATATTATATATATACATTATAGATACTCTATATTTTGGGGAGTATAAGTTATAATTTTATTTGAATTAATATTATATTAATATAAAGAGTTGAATTATTGAATTCTAAGAATTAACAACAAAGATACTAGAATTATAATGGGATTATCCTAATCCTAGAAAGAAATTGATTAGAGTCCTACTTGAACTAAACCACTTCTTTTACATGAATATAGTCCTTAAAAACAAAACTCTAATTACGTTTAATAGTAAACAAAAGGGGAAAGGGGGGAGAAGCAAAAGGGACAGTAGTTGTGGCAGAGGGGAAAGGAAAAGGAGACGGCATTTGTAGGAAGTGCATTAGAAATTACGCAAGGTAATTCATGAGTTTCTAGACTTCATATTTAATAACTACGAAATTCAATGATGCTGTTAGGTTTTGATTTTCTCAAAAATAGATATTTGTGACAGTTTTACTACTTCTTTTCGACAGAATTAAGCAAAGTGATCAACATAAAAATTTTATATCTGTGTCTTAGGTTTCTAATTCCTCCTAAATCACCTCAATCCAATTTAAATGCAGTAAGTTATGACCAAAATACTAAGATGTGTCCAGTCAGAAGATATAGGACTTTGATTTTTTTCAAAATGGATTTTGGTGAGGCCTTTACTACTTTTCCCTACTTAACTAAGTAAAATAATCAACATACAAATTTTAAATCTGTTTCTTAGGTTTCTATTTCCGCCTGAATCACTTCAATCCGATATACAGGGAGAAAGTTATGACTAAAAAACAAAGGTGTGGCAAGACAGAAAATACAGGGTTTCAATTTTCCTAGAACAGAATATCGTGACACCTTTTGCTACTTTATTTAGATTTAATCTTGTTGATTTTGCTTTAAAATTTGGGCCAAATTGATGAAAACCAGAAGAAGAACGGAGTAAAATGGAGCAAGGAGTCGAAATGGGCGCACAAGACTGAGCTAGGTGGCAGCGATTTTGCCCAGGGGCAAAGCAAGGCACGCCCGGGCACACACACTACCGAAATTGTGCGCCCGGGGGCAAGGCAGTCACGCCCGGGCACATGACACGGTAATGCACCGCGCCAGGGCGCAAGTTGTGCACGCCCTGGCGCAACGTCTTCTGCCTTCTTGTGCCCTAGCGCAAGTCAGTTGCACCAGGGCGCCTGAAACTCGAACAAAACAAGACAGCTTGGCAGGAAACAGGGGCGCCGCGCACCCTGGTGCGAGACGTGTGCGCCCCGGCGCGTGGCACAGGCCCACGGGCCTTGGGCTTTGGATTTCAACTATATACATATATCAGTTTTTTCTTCCAAAAAAAAAAAATCACGAACATAACACAATGACTTCTTTACTGCTTTTAAGTAATTCTCTCAAGACGGAGTTTAGAACGAGGGTGTTAGGTGTTTTCGTGAGATTAACTACTTTTAAAATAAATGGATATCCTTTTAAAAAAAGAAAATCACAACTAGTAAAATTAAATGGACATTAAAACTAAATTAATGCTCAAAAGTGAAATTTATTAATCTAAAATGTCGTATATGGAAAATTGGATTGAATCCATCTAAGAAGTATCAAAGTAATATTTATCGGAAAGCTTGCGTATCAATTAGAATATTTGTAAAACTAACATATCAATATTCTAATTGTATACAAGATTTTCAATAAATAATGATATTAATAGCAAAACTTGAAGATTAATTAGGTACAATGATAAAAAATTTACTTATCAATTTGACACTTAATATGAAATTTAGGTTCCAAAATATTTTTTTGTCTTATTATGTATTCTACTTGTATTGACTGCATAAATTATTTGTATCCAGGTCACATTTGGCAGCTTGAAGTATCTAAAAATTAGATTTGATAATATTAACATTGGCAATATATGGTGTCACCAAATTCCACTTGACTTCTTCAGTGGAGTTGAGATGTTAGTGATAACTGATTGTGGCAGTGTTAGGAGCTTATTTTCACCTTCAATAGCTAGAGATCTTGTCAATCTAAAAGACCTAGAAATTAATAATTGCTAGGAGATGGAAAAAGTGATTGCAGATGAGGAAATGTTTTGTGAAAAGCGTTCATTTCATAGGCTGGAAAAGCTAACACTTTCGGATTTACCCAAGTTAAGAAGTTTTCGCATTGAAAATCTTGTGAATCTCAAAGTGCTAAAAATTAAAAAGTGCAACGAGATTGAAAAAGTGATTGGTGATGAGGAAAAATTAGATAAAAAGTCTCCATTTCCCATGTTGGAACAACTTGAACTCAAAGATCTATCCAAGTTAAGGAGTTTTGCCAAATGGAGTTATGATCTTGAGTTGCCTTGCTTGGAACAAGTGCGCATTGATAAGTGCCCTTTGATGGAAAATTTCACTATGGGATCCCTAAGTACACCGAAATTGAAGATGATAGTAATTGGTACAAAGTACTTGAAAGACATGAGAGACTTGAATGATACTATAAAGCAATTGGGCTTCAAAACTAATGAGCCTCTACGGATTTCCAATGCCCAAGTAAGTCTACAAATATTAAAAACTCTTAATTACCTTAATTAATTTCTCTTAAGCTAGTCTTTAAAATGAATAATTACATTTTCCCGATATGATCACTAACTCAAATTAGTACCAATGTGATATTAGGAATCAACTTCTTCCTATTCAGTTGAAGGAAAAGAGGAGGAGGGGGAGGAGTAGGAGGGCCATTGCAAAATAAAGGAGGAAGAAATTGAAGAAATTTGATGAGGTGATGGGCCTTCGATTTGATTGAGAAGTAATTAATTTCCTACAACTTTGTGGGTGATGAACATAAATAATTTCTCCTCCAGTCATCTTTCAATTATGATGAAAGTTGTGTTCAACTTTCTTCTTTTGTACCATTAAATTAAAAGTTGTCATGATGGAACTGAATAATATAAGATAAAGAAGATGGGGACTATAGATTGAGTAGCCCAGAAATTTGGACATAGAAGCCTTTCAACTCTCAAGTCTGTTCGAATTTAGTAGTTTTTTTGGTGTGTATTGATTTAAAACTTATGATTACTGGTGGTAATTTAGTTTGAATGATCATTTGTTGAAGTCTTAGTTTTGTTAGCTTATAGAAGGTCTAAGATTGGCTGTGGCCATTGATAGTTTTGTTATTGTGATCATTATTTTTTTTTTTTATATAATTTATACTGTTTTGGCAAGTGTTGATATCTTGTTGAATTCTTAATATCATATGTAATTTGTAATGTGGCAAAAGTGACATAAATTATAATCCTAAAAACCAAGAAATAAGTATGCAGACAAGTAATTAATGCATGTGAAACATGTGTTCTACTTCATCATGATTAAAATTGTTTTAGGAATCTTTTTGTCTTTGTACAGTAAGAAAAGGCACTACATCTATTCCCTCCTATAAAACTTGATAAAAACATCACATCTAAAAAGTTATTAAAATTCTTCTTCTTATCTTATTCTTTATCAACTTGGTAAGAAAAGCAAAGAGAATTAATAATTGTGCTTTTGGAAGATGCCTCACTGCTTCTTTTATATAAATGATAGGCCTTTAGCCATCCTGTAGTCACTTACAATTATTTCTTTTTTCCACTCTCTCTTTGTTTTTGGTTTTGCAGACATTATCAAAACTTCTGAAGCAATTGAGCAGTGATAACTATATAACATCCATCTATCTATATATCTTCATTTTATTTTAACAATCTTGACTTTATTAGCAATTCTTTTTATTAATTATCTCCTATATAGTTATATTGTTTTGTCTTAATTTTATTCTCCTCTTATCATCTACTTGCTATAAATAATCACATGAAATTTATGTAGTTATGTTACTGTAGTTCACTAAAGATATATATCCCAAGAATTTCTTGTTTGATAAATGGACACATCCAAAATATCTTGACATGGATAAAAGAAATGGCTACACTATACAACAATTTTACTTTGAAAATTAATTTTTATGAATTACGACAATCATATATGGTTCATGTAAATATATTTCCGGTCGTGTGCTACACAATTAATTATCAAACTTAGATAAGTCAGAATAAGGGAGGTATATACAATAAATAAAATCTAAGTCTATATTCCACCTTTATATCAAAAATTGACTGTCATAGTTCTTCTGTGCAAGAAAGAAAAAGATGATTGCTTGGCTCTTCATTTCTCATTTTTTGTTTTCCTAAGATAAAAGTGAGATAACGTTGTATAAGTGACATGAGATTGATTTTTGAGTATGTGAAATTAATTGGAATAAAAATATAATGATTACAGTTAATTTGACATATAGATTTTTATGAGTTGTTGTTTGGATGTGAGATTATTTGTAATATTTTTTTGTGAGGATTTGTTTGATTGAAGATATTGAAATTTTTTGTAATTAATTATTTATAGATAAATTTAATAATCATTATTATTTTTATTTGATAAAATTAGAAATAGTTGATGTAACAAATGTAATATATTTATTGTAATTAAATAATTGCATATTAAAATATTAATGTCTTATGATTTTTATGAAACAAATATAATTTTGAATGATGGACATAGTCAAAATTTTCCAGTACGATATGTGTAAGAGGCATTTTGTTTAAAACCTTTTTGTTTGCACACCATATGAATTTTCAAAATTTTTAAATTAATAATATGAATTTTTATTTGTACACCATATGAATTATTTTATTTCACTTCATGTAAAAATTATTAAATTTCTTACTTCATTTAAAAATTGAAAATTTGATAACTTTTATCTTTTTATAATCGAATTATATATTGAATTACATTATTGAAATGTTATCTTATCAATTTTCGTAAAATAAGTAAAAATTTTTGTATGATTTTTGAACAAGTTTTTCAATTAAATTATCATATTTTAATGTATAGTAATACACCAGTTGTGTAAATAAATAAATTTTTTTATACGTATAGATCATTTCTTTTTTAGATTTATATTCAATACATGCCATAAATTGTTTGGTATATAATTATAAAAAATATCATTCTTTTAATTGATATACATAGATGTAATAGTTATAAGTTATGTAATGTAATTATTATATTTATATATAGTGATATAATATAGTCATATGATACTTATCATATATGCAATAATTAGTGTAACATAATGAACTCTTTTATGATAATTTCAGCATATAGTCATAAACTTACAAAATCCCTTAGGATTGTGGATTTCATTATTTAATGTCAAAGTACTAATTAAAGAAGAATTTCCATTAGTATAACTTAACAATATAGATAGATTCATAGTGTGTAGGAAATGGCAGCAATTGTGGGAATACCAGTGTTCTTGGACCAGATATTGAACTTGGAAAATGCATTGTTGCACCAATCAAGCACTAGTTTAATTATCTTTGTTGCTTCAATAGCGATATTCAGAGCCTAAGGGATGAAGCTCAAAAGCTGGACGATGTAAGAGCTCGATCGGCTGCAGGAAAGAAAGCTAAAAAGGTAGCTGAAGCTAGAAAAATGCTTCGAGATGACTGCAATTTTCCTCCTCTTATATCTTAATTCCCATCCTGCACCCCCATCAGCAATGCTACATAATATTCCATTAGGTGTCACGCCTCGGGCCCACAAGCCCGTTGGACATGAGAATTGTCTTCAAACCCACCGAGTGAATCTTGAAATTAGGCTTTGATCAATTTGACCAAAAAGAATATTCAATGGGTGCACATGGATGCCTGGGTCAAAATGTTTCACTTACCAACCTCTCTTCCATACAAATTTTGAGCTGTATAAGCTGTAATGCCCCATCCCGTATAGACTAAATACTGAAAGAATGAGTACTATATAAGCTTTGGCCAAAGAACCCACGTGTATCCATTGGATATTCCTTTTGGGCAAGTTGATCATAGACCAATTGTAGGGTGCACTCGGTGGGTTTGGAGGCAATTCTCGCGTCCAACGGGCTTGTAGGCCCAAGGCGTGACAAATGTATTAGAGCCATTACTAGTCGGAATATTGGGAGTTAAGTGCTATATAGTGGGCAAAGTGCTACGCGTGTGGGAGCCACATCTTGAAACTGTAGGACAAGGTGCCACACACACGGGAGCCATCTCTAGAGTCCCAACGCCTGGTGATTGATCTTGGATCTATCTCATGCTACAACGAGGATGTTATGTTCTGAAGGAGGGGTGATTGTAATACCCCATCCCACATAGACTAAATACTAAAAGAATGAGTACTATATAAACTTTGGCCAAAGAACCCATGTGCATCATTGGATATCCCTTTTGGGCAAGTTGATCATAGTCTAATTTCAGGATGCACTCGGTGGGTTTGGAGACAATTCTCGCATCCAACGGGCTCGCAGGCCCGGGGCATGACATAAGCTACATAATCTCTTCTCAGTGGCAATTGCAAAGGATGCTCTTTTACAACTTGAAAAGCTCAAAATTTGGGTTTGTGAGATGATGGAAGAAATCCTCTCAATTAATGAAGAAAACAAAGAGGATGGACTTTGACTAGATCACTCTCCTCGTCAACAAATGATCAAATTTGCAAAATTGAAGAAATTGACTCTACGACATTTGGAGAGCGTCACAAGTTTCTGCAAAGGAATTGAAAGCATAGAATTCCCTCTAGTGGCTAAAATGGATATCGGATTGTGGAAAACTCACAAATCTTATTTCTTCTTCTTCTTCTTCTTCTTCTTCTCTTCTTATACTGGCTAGAATAATAACATTGAAATTCGCCAAGTGGCCATGGCCATGATGACAACTCTTTTGATTTGTGTTGCAGCCAAAAGCTACGTACTTCTGCTTCCAATTGTCCATCTTAACTATACTATATACATATTATTACTATTTCCATACCAAAATTTTGGTTATTTTCTCCTCTGTTAAATTCTACTTTTAACATTTTTAAGATTTTCCTCTCGATTGTTAGTTTCATTCTCATGTTCAACGCAGATTATAAGATTTGAAATAATCACACGCTTCGTTCATGGTGCTGGCCGGTTATATATATATATATATATTAAGATTATTTATTTTGTTCATATATTCAATTTAGGTAATTTATTATTATTTTGTAGTTGACAATTAGCTTGAGAATTGAGTTTTTCCAATTATTAGTTAAACATGTAGAGAATTCTCTATCATATATTTATCATTTCTATCTCTAGCTACAATATCATGGAGGCATCCAATTTATTTTCATATTATTAAGTGTAAAATACATAATTATTTACAGGTTTTCCTTGGTGTGTTGTTTTTCCCTCTGTTGGAGTCTCTAAAGCTGGGTGATCTTCCTAACTTAGAAGAGATATATGGCAGCCCAATTTCAAAGGGATCAATTAATTCAAAAATTTGAAAACATTACATGTTTTCTTGATGCCAGCACTAAAGCATATGTGGAAAAGTCCATATCAAATTGTTTCTCTGCAGCCTCTCTTTCTTACATATTCAGTTTTGTGGCAAGCTACGTAATTTTCTCATTGATAATTGCAAAGGATGCTCTTTTACAACTTGAAGAGATTATAATTGGGGATTGTGAGATGATGGAAGAATTAATCTTCACAAATGAAGAAAACGAGAACGATGGAGGAGACCAATCTTATCAAATTATCACATTCCCAAAATTGAAGAAACTTGAACTATTTGATTTGGAAAGCCTCACAACTTTGTGTAGAGGATTAATTGAAAGCATAAAATTCCCTCTATTAGCTAAAATGGATATCTTGGATTGCTCAAAGCTCATAAGTCTTGTTTCTTCTATTGGAAATAACAATCAAAGTTCATTATGCGGCCATGATGATCACTCTTTTCATTGGTTATGTAGCTAAAATTTGGTCCTAAAACATAACCAATTATTTGCTTTTGGTCTCCAAACAATTTTGAGTTATACTTTTGGTCCTCAAACCTGCTGCTTTCCCCCCAAAAGTGGTCATGTGCACAAAAATTGTTAAAAAATTGTCAATTTGAAGACAAAAGCATAACTCAAGATTGTTTAGGGACTAAAAGCAAATAAGTGGTTATGTTTGAGAACCAAAATTATAATTTTTCGGAAAGTTCTACTTGAGAGAATATGTTTGGTTGAAAATGAAGTTATGTTTGGCTTTATTTTGGGAGAAAGAACATATTTTGTTGTAGATGTGTTTCATGTGAGTTTAATAGTTTCACGTTGAAACAGCTGAATTTTGAGAAAAAATATTTAATATTTTTTAGAAAAATGAAAACATTCATCGAGAATGCTCCCAAATATTTTGCCGATGAAAGAAGTTTCGACCATATTTACGTACTTTTTCTCTTGCTTCGTTTTTATTCTTTGATGGCTAAACTTGCTCTTGGTCACTAATTTAAATTAGAATCAATATAATATCAGGAATCAACTTTAGCTGAAGGAGAAGGGGAAAGTGAGCAGGACAAATTAAGGCGAAATTAAGCAGGATGAACTGAAGAAAATTGTTGAGGTTATGATCCATTGATTTGATTGAACAGTAGTTAACTTTCTAGAACTTTATCTGCCATGAACATGAATATTGCCACGAACATTGCCATGAATATTGCCATCAACATGAATATTTCTCTTCTTTGTTGATTACTTTGGCAAGTCAGATTCATGAATTTCTAACTAGTACTAAAGAACTCTTTTTGGATGGAGATGGTTTGCACAATTTGGATCTATTACAAGCTTCAAACTTGAAATTATTGGGTTTTTTCATGGTGTTCGATTGAGAAGAAATTGGTAAATACCACATCAGTTGATTGGAGGAGATTTGGTGGCTATGTGTTCTCTGCTTTGGAGTCTCTATGGCTGTTTAGTCTTCCCTACATAGCAGAGACGCGTGATGGGCCAATTCTAAAGGGATCAATACCCAATTCTTTAAAGAATTTAAAAGAATTTAGACTTGTCCAATTGCCAGCATTAAAATATTTGTGGAAGAGTAGTCCAAATCAAAATGTTTCACTCACCAACCTCGCTTCCATAGATATTCAGAATTGTTGTAAGCTGTGTAATCTGTTGTCGTTGGCAATTACAAAGGATGCTCTTCTACAACTTGAAAAGTTTAGAATTTTGAATTGGCTAGATGATGGGAAAAATCGAAGAAAAGGAAAAGGATGGACTTGGATGACTAGATAAATCTCATCATCTACAAATCATCACGTTTCCAAAACTGAAGAGTAAGAAATTTTAACAGCCTCAAATTTTGTTAAACACATAAATCCCAAGATTGACCCCCCCCCTACCTCATTTATGTAGCTCATACAATTTTTTCACGAGATTATTAAAATGTCCATTAAAATTTGCTTATTAGTATGTAACTTCTGTGATTATATTTTGTTTGCTAACGGATGAAAAGTGCTATAGCAGAATGAGCTAAGTGATTTGTGTTGAACTCATGAGGGAGTGCAGATTACGAAGAGTTAAGAAAGGCTCTGAGGGATTTTTCAATTCATTAATTTGGAAAGAGTGGGAGATGTTTAGATATTTGCTCACACTATTTGATAAATATGAATAGAAAAGTTCTGTAGTTTAGATTATTTTATTACATAAACTTAGCCAAACACCCGCTAAATCTCTTCTATAATTTGGTTAAATCTTTAAGAAACTTTTTTGTTTTCTTTTTCTTTTCTATTTCATTGTATAGAATTAAATAATAATATAGGGACATTGACTTGATCCACATATATATCTTCTTTCTTTATTATCATTTTACTATCTCTTTCCACCTATAACATAAATATGAAACACAATATAATTATTACTTTATCAACAATCTATTAAAATACAAACTCATTTTCACTAACTACCTTTTTTAAATTTTAGAAATGATGGAAATAAAAAATAAGAATGAAAATAAAACTAAACGAGTGCTATAAGTCTACAACTTAAAGCTTTTTTATTAGCGTAATTTTCATTTAAAACTCTAAAAATGGCAAAAATTAATTTGAATCTGGACCAATGTGATACGAGGAATCAACTTCTTCAGCCGAAGGCAAAGAGAGGGAGGAGGGAGGGAGAGCAGGGCAAATGCGAAGCAAAGGAAGGAAAAATTGAAGAAATTCGTTGAGGTGATGGGACTTTGATTTTGATTGAAAAGTAGTTAGTCTTCTAAAATTTTGTGTTCATGAATTAACATGAATATTTTCTTGTTTTGTAGCATTAAATTCATTTCTTTTTCTCTTTATCTCTTTTCTTATTCAAACGGTCTACTGCATTTGGAGTCAAAAGACATAATCAGCTGAACAAATAACTAAAGCAGATATAGAAGCAGCCACTTTGGAGATTTTCCAACCAAAAGAAAGTGGAATAATCTGATGATTCATATTTTTCAGTGGCTAAAGAGCAAAATATAGTGAAATGCAAACTCATATTTCTGAGGAGTTATTTCAGACATGAAAAATACCAGAACTTTCAGAAAAATAATGTTAATTTGTACAGTTACCAATGGATTCTTTTCCTTTATTTAGCATAAGACTCATAACTCATAAAGGGATACAGCTCTCAAAGAAATGAATCTGTTGGAAAGAGTGAATACTTTTTATGATTATGTTCATAAGCATATGGCTAAGATTTTTTCTGTCTAAACTAATAAGTATTTCATATTTACCATTTTCCCAAGATTGGCATTTTCATTATTAATGAATCACTTATAATCGAATATGTGAAGAATAGAAGTATATCTTGAGAGACACGATTTTAATGCATACCATGCCATCTCACTTTTACAATACTTATGTTGTCATTTTGACGATAGTACTCAAGGGTGAAGTTGATACAATGACATTTAATCTTAGTTTCCATTCGATAAACTATAAATGTTTTGATTTTGGTATCAACTTCTCACAAAGGTTTTGCAGCCAATTACTTGGCAGCATTTGGTCGTGTTTTCTAGGGATTCTGGGAGTATGGTTTGGGCAATCAGATTAGAGAATGTATTAAAAATAAAGTTATGTTTGGTTTTACTTTGGGAGAAAGACAAATTCGTGAGTTATTATTAGATTACTGATGCCATATCAAAATTTTATATTACTATATGTTGTTAAGAATGGTGATCCAAATAAAAGAAAATCAGATTCACAGTTTCAAAGTCCAAGAAAGTTGGAACTGGCATAAACTCCATCAAAAATCTTAAGATATTTGATGTAATGCCTCACAATTTTATTTTGTATTTAATTGATTGCTTTACCTTATTTAATTTATTATTTAAATTTAAGAAAAAATGTGTAATGCCTTAGAATTTCTTTTAAATTAATTAATTATTTTATCCTATGTTATTTTATTTTCTCTCAGTCTTGTTTTCTTATTATATTAATTAGAAGATGATAGATATATATTCGATATAAATATAATCATAAGTTGTAATTTTCTTGTAATAACATTATATTATTACTAGGAATTAGTAATTGAGACCCTAGGAATTAAAATAAAGTGGTCAGATTAATTATAGGGTTATCCTATTCTTATGAGATTAATAATTAGAGTTTTAGTTGAAATAAAATACTTCTCTCATACATGTAGTCCCAACACTCTAAAACCCTAGGCACTTTAATCAACAACACCCAGAACAAACAAAAGGAAAATAAAGAAAGAAAGAAAAAAAAATGGTGGAAGAAAGAAACGAAGAGAAAGGGAGAAGAAAAATGGAAGAAAAAAGGTGGGGGCGGGGGTTGACAGCCTCACAAACTCCTTAGAATAAATCAAGAAACGGCTTATTGAACAAGGAATTTGGTTAGTACTCTTCATGGTTGAAGAAAATTGTAATTGATTAGTGATTCATGATTTGTGGAGGAAAAATTGTTAGATGATAAATCTTAAATTTCATCTATTCGAATTGAGTTTTTTTTTTTTTGTTTGCATAAGAAAATTACCATAGCCGAATCAATTTTGAATGGGTATTGTCAATTGGAGAATATCAATTTTGAATGAGAATTAATTTTGCAGCAAACATGAGTGTTGCCGGGTTGTTTAAGTGGGGGAGGATTTAATTGGGAAAACAATATGCATGAGGTTGTTTTGCGAGGACTAATGAATGGTGTTGTTTCAGTTAACTTTCTACTTATTGATTTAAGTTTGCCAAGGAAATAGCTTAACCAAGATGATGGGTATCCTCAACTTAAGAAGTTAGTGCAAATTGATTAGAAGTTGAGAATTAGAAGTTTCTGCTTATTGACTTAGTTGTATGACTTCCTGCTTATAGATAATGAGTATCCTAATTATTAAGTGTAAAAGTATAGTTAGATATTCTGTATTACTAAGATGTTTAATTCTTAATACCTATCACTTGTTTAGCAAATTTCAATTTTAGAAGATTTTCGTGTATCCTGCATTTTTGTCTTATTTGATAAATTAAGTGGGATTAATATAAAGCTTAGGAAGATATACTCTAGTAAAACACGAACCTTTTGACCAATTTGACACATCTTGATTTAATTTAAATGTCTATTCTTTTTGGTAATATGGGGTGGTCCTTGAGTATGAATGATTTATTGAGGAGCTCAGAATTTCTTATTGTGGAGAGAGAGAGAGAGAGGGAGGGGGGGGGGGGGGGGAGGAAGAAAGAAAATAGAAATTTTGTGGAGTAGATACTAATTAAGTTAAATGTTACGATTGCGTCAACAGGTGATCAAACACTTGACATAATAGATTCGAAGCTTAATTGGATGGACAAGTATGGTGAGTGTCTAAACCTATGTATTATACGGTATTATGTTTCAAAACCCAGAAGGATATATGCTATTGTACCATTTGCTTGTAAAATTTTCAAGATATATTGCACTCTATATGTATTCCATTGCGTAGAAAATGAATTTTTTTTTTTCTCTTTTCTTGTTTTGTTTTTGAACAAAAAAGTAATTATCCTGTTTTATTTATGAATAAACGAAAACCTATGCTTTTATGACTTTTCTTATGTTTCTAGATTATCAATTAAATTTGATGATCAATTGATTACTATTACTGTTACTGCTACTGTTACTGTTAGTTGGATCCAACTTGGTCTAGGTGTGCGAGGGACTTCATTGGGCAGCAACGGGCTAGCCGATCGCACCACAAGCCCCCATGGCCTAATCCCCCCAGCGCACAATAGAAGCCGCTTGTGGCTGAGGTAGGTCGTAGGAATTCCCGGGGATGCTCGAGTACTGTTTTGGTAAGGTTGCACCTTGCCCGGAGCGATAAGAGACTGTTACGGTGAGAGTTATAAGGTTAACTGGCTACAGCAAAACTGACTGATCATCGTATTTAAGTTGATAGTCTAGGAAATCATTTAATAAAATTTTGACTGGTTATTGCTTGATCGTTCATAAATCTTTCGACTGATACTGTTAGACTGTTTTATGAATTCCACTTATATTACTTGAAAATTTCCACTGTACAATTTTTTTTTAATTCAATAATTCACTTTACACACACTTGGTACTCACTGGGTCTTTACTCACACTCTTTTTCTTTTCTTTAACTTCCTTCTGGCAGATATAGATCCTAGTCCTAGTGAGGAGGTGGATTCTGCATATGATGAGAATAAAGAATGAAGACGAAGTTTTGGAATTTTCTGTAGACTAGTATATTTTATATTAAGTTCATTGGTTTTGTTTTATTTGTTATCGATTTTATTGTGTTTAGTTTTGGAAAGATTTTGATATTTTGAGTCTTATGTTGTGAGTTTGCTAGGAATTGGATGAGTTCTTATTTAACCTTATGATTTTGGATTGTTAGTTTTATTTATTTGGGATTAAATTTCACGCTCAATTCTAGTATAAATATGGTTTAATTTTGGGCGTGACATTTGAGCTTTATATCTTTAGCACTTTTCATGTTTTTTGTATGGATACATTAGATATAGACGGCATAATAGATATACATGGTAGACAGAATCCAAAAAGGCTATATTATAAAGGATCAACACCATTTACTAAAAAATCAAGCAATAGATTCAATAAGTTTTTGCTCAAGTTTTCAAATTAATGATATTAGTGCTGAATTTACACGATCCCAATTAAAGAAGAGGTTCTAGAAGTAATGGGCAACAAATTTCAAGACAGGACTCAATTAACTTATCAGATTGATTTTAATAATCGTATTCAAAATAATAATTAATCCAACGGCAAACATAGATGCATAATAGAATAAAGGATATGAAATTGAAATTGGATATGCAACTCTTTCTTAGTTAAGTCTGTGATCCAGGTAATAATTAAAGTAAAATGAGTGGGGAGACTTTGAAACAATGTTTTCACACAGCGGTTGTTAAAGGAGTACTAAGAGATACACAAAATCTTAAAAGAGTGGAAAAGAAGTATAAAAAATGACTAAAATGATTATGCGGTGATTAATGCTGGAATCAAAGTAAAAAAGTAGTTCAATAATGCAGTCAAGAAAATCAGGGAATTGGAACTGCAATAGAAACCTTATACATATGTTAATGTGTGTTTTAAATCATCCTCAGATCACTTCAAACTGAAAACACCTCACTCTTATAGCATTCCATTCTTGATCACATCAAAGCTGTATAGCTTTCTAAGCATTAATTTGAGCATACACAGTTAAGTAAGCTATCTATTCTCCACAAAATTAAGTTGTTTTTTATTTTACTTTTAACACATCTAAGTTTTAATAATTAGCATTTTCCTTAATTTTGTTTTGTGTTAAATATTACATCCTCCTCTCTCATGATCATCTGCACACACACAGAAACAATGGCAAAGTTAATATTTTTATGTACAATTAACAGATTCTTTGCAGTTTGCTTTGCTGGTAGATATCACAGCTTTCTAAGCATTTGAGCAATATATATATATATATATATATATATTGGTAAGTAAGGGTGCCATCCATTCTCCACCAAATTAATTTGGTTTTCATTTTGCTTTAGAAAATCTGAGTTTTATTATTAGCAAATATGCTCACTGAAGATGAAAGTTTTCGAACTTGTTTGCAGTCAAAACTTTTGTAAATAGATCAACAAGTCAGTCCTCTGTCTTAACTTGCTTCAACCTAATCATTTGTTGCAGAACTTTTTCCTTGATAAAATGATAATGCACTTCTACATGTTTTGGTCTTGCATGAAAATTTGGATTAACTCTAATCAAATGTACTAATCAAATGGTTTTATTTCCATTTCCATCATTTCTAAAATCTGAAAAGTTAGTTAGTGAAAATGAATTGAAAATGAGTTTGTATTTGGATGAAATGTTGGAAATGTAATGATTATGTTGGTTTTAATAGGTTATAGGTGGAGAGAGAAAGAAATAATGGAATAGAGAGAACAAATATATAGGTTATTGGGAAAAAATGTTGAGTTTATTGGAAAATATATTTTGAAAATTAAAATGAAAATGATTGATGGTGGGTAAAAATTTCTAAAAGGTGATGGTTTTTATTTTTGAAATAATAGAAAATGGAAAAAGTGAGTGTGGAAATAAACCAAAGGGGCATTCTAAATATCAGCATTTGATTGTCCACTAACGAAGCTGTTTTTCATTTTACTTTAAACAAATCTCAGCTTCAATTATTAGCATTTCCTTTAATTTCTCCGCAATACATATTTAGTTTTGTGTTAAATATTACACCCTCCTCCCTCATGATAATCTGCATAAAAAGAAGCACATATTGCCCTGCAAAGTTGACTATTTTTGTATGGCCAATTAACGGATGTCTTCTTGCTTAATTTCATATCCACGAAATTCCTGAATTCTTCTTCTTTTTGTCTGTCTAGCAATTACCATGAGTACTAGCTATTTACAATTTTGATACTGCTATCGGCAAAATAAGATCATATATCTATTCTATCATTTGTTTTTTCTTTTTGTTTCTACATTTGTTTAGATTCATTGCAAGTTACTTTGCTGTCAGCAATATCATTTGCTATCACAGATTCTAAGCATTTGATCGAGGAAATACAACTGGTATGTAAGGGCGACATTCGTTGTCCAATAAATTAAGTTGTTTTTCATTTAGACAGATTTCTACTTGCTTAATCATAATGTCATGTCAATGAGATGGATTCTTGTTCTTCTTTTGTTTCTAGCTGCTCATATCTATCTTTTTTTCTTCTGTTTGATTCATTGCAAGTTACATTGCGGTCAGCAGCATCCTTTGATTAATACATCTTTTGGCTCTTGAGAGCTTTTAACTCTGCTGTATATTATTACTGATTATTTGAAACGAAATCATGAGTACTTACGTAATAAGTGCAGGAAATGGCAGAAATTTTGGCATGTTGTGTTGGGCCAGCTATAGAACTTGGAAAATGCATTGCTGCACCAATCGAGCGTCAGTTCAATTATCTCTTTTGCTTCAATAGCAACATCCGGAGCGTAAATGATGAGACTGAAAAGCTGAATGCTGCAAGAAATGATTTGCAGAGGGTAATTGCTGAGGCTGAGAGAAACAGAGAAGTGATTTTGGATGAGGTTACAAATTGGTTAACAAGTGACAATGAGATTCAACGCAAGATTACTGGAATTGAAACCCGAATTCAGAATGTACAAAGTGGTTGTTTGGCAATGAAATCTCGATTTTCACTAAGCAGAAAAGCAAAAAAGATGACTGAAGCGATGAAGGAGCACCGAGGTCACTGCAAGTTTGATCGTGTATCATTGCCTGCACCACCACCGGCAATGCTACCTATTCCATTGGGTGACACATATGAGTTCCATTCTAGAAAACACGTTGAGGAGGAAATCATCGAAGTTTTGAGAGATAAGGAGTTCAATATGATGGGGATATGTGGAATGGGTGGTGTTGGGAAGACAATTATGGCCAAAAGAATCATCAATCGAGCGAGGGAAGAAGATTTATTTGATGAAGTTGTGATGGTAGCTATCAGTCAACAAGTCGATGTGTTCAAAATTCAGCGGGAAATAGCTGAATCCTTGGGTTTGATGTTGCAAGAAGAAACTTTATCAGCTAGAGCAATCAAATTACATGACAGACTAATGGACAAGAAGAGAACCCTCATGGTTTTGGATGACGTTTGGGATAAGCTCCATTTGGAGAATATAGGAATACCTTGTCAAAGTCATTTACAAGGGTGCACTATCCTTTTCACATCTCGAAATAGGGATGTGCTAAATGGTATGGGTATTCAAAAGGTTGGTCCAATGCAAACCTTGACGGAAATGGAAGCATGGTTTCTCTTTAGAGAGAAAGCTGGGAATTGGCTGGACAACTCAAATTTGCTTTCTTTAGCAAACCAAGTTGCGGAAGAATGCAAAGGTCTGCCAATCGCCCTCGTAACTGTTGGTTGTGCACTGAAAGATGAGAAAAGGGAATCTGTTTGGGATAATGCACTGGATCAGCTAAAAAATCTCAGTGCAGTGGATATGCCAGATGTTATTCGAGAAGTATATAATCCCTTGAAGTTGAGTTATGAATTATTGGAAAACCAACAAGCGAAATCTCTCTTCTTGCTATGTTCCCTATTTCCTGAAGATTCTGATGTTAGTCTTGACAACTTGACAATGTGCAGCGTGGGGTTGGGCATGTTTGGACAAATTACGTTGAGACAAGCAAGAGGAAGAGTTTCTGGATTAGTTAAGATGCTAAAAAGTCGTTCCTTGTTATTGGATGATTGGAACGAACATTGTACCAAAATGCATGATGTTGTTCATGATGTAGCCGTTTTCATTGCTTCAGAGGAAGGGCTTGTTGATGCCAATCTTAATTCAACGAATTGCATGTCAAGGGGCCATTTTCACAGTGATTGCAAATGGATTTCTGTGTTTTCAGAAAAAACAAATGAGCTTTCTGATCTCATGAGGTTTAATTTTCCAAGTATTCACCTTTTAATGATGCATCACTCATCTTGGGAAAGCATTGAAATCAAAGAAGACTTTTGCTTTACTGAAGGAATGGAAGAGCTAAAGGTATTGTCCTTGGAATCTGTCTCGTTGATATCACTACCACAGACAATGCAGTTGCTTAAAAATCTTCGAACATTGCATTTAGTGAATTGCACCTTGGAGTCTATCTCTGTTGTTGGCAAGGAGTTAACGGATCTTGAAATTCTCTGTTGCCGCTCTTGCTACAATATAATGGAGTTGCCAGTTGAGATAGGGAGACTAAATCGCCTCAAGTTGTTAGAGTTTTCACATTGCTCGAGTCTCGAAAAAATAGCTCCAGGCACCATATCAAAGCTGGTTGAATTGGAGGAATTGAAGATAACAAACAGCTTTAAGGGATGGGAATCAATAGAAATGGCAAATGAAAAAGAGAGAAGGAAAAATGTCTCTCTCAAAGAGCTTGAGTCATTGTTGAACCTAACTCACTTGGAGATTGATATAAGTGATTACACTTTAGCAGCTCAAGAGATATGCCTTTCCACAGTACCAAGCATAGTAAAATATTGCATACGAATTAATATTAATCCGTATTCTAGTATTAACTGGAGAGGTCATGAGAAATGCATGTATTTGAATTTACCAAGAGGGATTACTTTGGTAAGTTGGATTCATGAATTTCTAAGTAGTACAGAAGCCCTCTTTTTAGAAGGAGATGGTACAAACAATTTGGTATTATCACAAGCTCACAAGTACCTAAAGTTTCTGAGTTTTGAAGCATGTTCGACTGTGAAGAAATTAGTAGATACAACATCAGTTGGTGATGTTTTCCCTGCTTTGGAGTCTCTAATGCTGTCTAATCTTCCCAACTTAGAAGAGATATATGACGACTCAACTCTAGAGGGATCCAATTCTTTCAAGAATCTACAAGAATTGACAATCATACGCCTGCCAACACTAAAGTATTTGTGGAAGAGTAGTTCACATCAAAATCTTTCAATTAGCAATCTTTGTTCAATACATGTATCTGGTTGTGGTAAGCTACGTAATCTCTTATTGTTGGCCATTGCAAAGAATGAAGGAGATCAATCTCAGCATCAATTCATCACATTCCCAAAATTGAAGAGACTTGGACTACATAATTTGCAAAGCCTCACAAGTTTCTGTAGAAGAATTCAAAGCATTGAATTCCCTGTGTTAGCTAAATTGGATATTTGTGGTTGCCCAAACCTCACAAGTCTTGTTTCTTCTTGTTCTACTGGCGGCCATGATGATGACGGCACTCATTGTCATTTGTTTTGCAATCAAAAGGTATATTGTACATAATGATGGCATATTTATTTTGCTTGCAAATTAACACTAATTAAATATATATATATATATATCAATATCATAATTTGGAGTATTTATCATTTCTATCTCTAGCTGCATGCATGATGGAAGCTAGCAATCATTTTTGTTTCATATTATTGAGTATACAATACATAATTATTTGCAGGACTCCATTGGTGCATTTTTCCCTATGTTGGAGTCTCTGAGGTTGTCCCATCTTCCCAACTTGAAAGAGATATGTGATGCCTCAATTTTAGTGAGATCATACAATTCTTTCAAAAATCTAAAAAGTTTGATACTTGAAAAGTTGCCAGCACTAAAGCATCTATGGAAAAGTAGTCCAAATCAAAATATTGTTTCACTTACCAATCTCTCTTCCATAAAAATTCAAAATTGTAGTAAACTACATAATCTCTTATCATTAGCAATTGCAGAGGATGCTTTCTTACAACTTGAAGAGCTTAGAATTGAGGATTGTGAGTTGATGGAAGAAATCTTCTCCATAGAAGAAAACAGAAAGAATGAAGGAGATCAATCTCATCGTCAAATCATTACATTCCCAAAATTGAAGAAATTGGTACTACTTAATTTGCGAAGCCTCACAACTTTGTGCAGAGGAATTGAAAGCATTAATTTCCCTGTGCTAGAAGACATGGAAATCAGAGGTTGCACAGCGCTCACCAGTCTTATTTCTTCTATTTGGAATAATCATCAAAATTCGACATGTGGCCGTGGCCATGAGGACGACAATCTTCATTTATTTTGTAGACAAAAGGTACGTCGGCTACATCTAATTTTCAATCTCGTGCTATATAGATATTATTACTATTTCCATACCCACCTCACCATCCACCACCCAATGTTTGTTTATTTATTTTCGTCTCCATTATTTTTTTTTTCACATTTTAAAGATTTTCCCCTCAATTTTTTATTCAATGCAAATTATAAAATTTTAAATAATTGCACACGTCGTTTGTGGTGCTGGTTATATTAAGATTATTTTGTTCGTATACTCAATCTTGGTAATTTATTGCTATTTTTTAGTTGACAATTAATTTGGGAATTGAATTTTTTCAAGTATTAACTAAAAATGTATAAAATTCTCTATCACATCTAGTGTTAAACTTTTGCAATTTAGTTAGTAAGTGAAGCATTTTTTTTTTTTTTTGGCTAAATATGGACCCTAACAATCATTACATATTAAATGTAAAAAAAACAAAAAAAACAAAGTGCAAGACCAAATACTGAAAATTACCTTAGTCTACACCAACCCAAGCAAACGAGAATATATATCGTGTTTCAGTCTAAGAAGCAGATCTTAGAGCCTTTGTGTCTATTAGTTTGAACATGGGCTAGACAATTCTAATTCAAATCATAAATGTGATCTACATATTGAATGGACTCCATCCAAGTCTCCACTGAAAATTTAAGATAGTGGTGCCCTCACTATTGCATTCATTTCCCACAATTCATACTACAATAATCATATTAAAAATTACAATATTGCAATTGGACAATGATTATAATAATTTAAAAATAAAAATTTATGAGATGAGATTTTAAGTTTGAATTTAGATTTGAGAAAAGAGGTAGAAAAAATGATTTGCATGTTTATTATAATCTTTTGAACACGTCTACTTGTTAGGATTTGAATCTTGGATCTTATAGCTATATATATGCGAGGGCGATGCCATTAGGCCAACTGACCACTTGGCAAATGCCTTGCTTATATGGCTCTATTTTATTACCCAAATTTTCATTTATAATATTATTATGATAAGATATATGTAGTCAAATGAATATATTATGAGAATCAAATGGATACCCTTTTCAAAAAAAGAAGATCATGGCTGGTAAAGTTAAATGAATACTTGAAACTAAATTAATGCATAAAAAGTAAATTTATTATAATCTAAAACATTCTATATGAAAAATTGGGCAGAATCCATCTAGGGCGTATCAATTTAATACTTATCGAAAAGCTTCTGTACCAATTAGAATATTTATAAAACTCACATATCACAACGCAAGCTTTTCAATTAATAATTATACTAATAACAAAACTTGAGTATTAATTGGAACTATTATAAAAATTCACATTTCAATTTAACACTTAATATGAAATTTAGTTGGGGTGGCGATTTGGGTGGGTCGGGTAGGTTCGGGTTGGGTAGGGGTATAGCATTAATTTTCTCAAATCGAACCCAGCTCGATCTAATGACAACTTGAAAGTGTTAAACCCTAACACAATTTGATTTGTATTAGGTCAGGTTTGTGTCGACTTGATTTTTAAAATAATTATTTTGAATATTTATTTTAATTTTTAGAAACTTTTTGGTATTTTCATTTTTTAATTTTATCTATTTTTAATTACTAATAAATTAGAGTAGATGTAAGGAGCTCTCATTATAACTTCACAAATACACTGAAATAATTTAATTGAACCCCATAATATATTGATTTTTAGGACTTTTTCCCTTTCATTTTCTAGCATTTATCCGCATCATAAAAATATTGAAATCACAAAGTATTTTACTTTTAAAAATATTATATTTTTTCAAGTTTTACTCACCAACTCTTTTTAATTTTTGAATCTTTTATTTTGATTATCTCTTTTAACTTTTTAAAATTAATGCCATTGTTTTTTTAACTCTATATTGATTCAATTAAGCAATATATAAATCAATAAAAATATATCATCAAGTAAACAAGTAAACAAATATTTTAAATTATACACATAATTTTGTTATGAAAGCTTGCTTAAGTCTTTTGAATTTTTTATAACCTCTCAACAGAAAGAATTTTTATCTATTTATTTATGCAAAATCTTGCATTGTATAAGGCCTAAGAAAAACTTCTAGGACAATTTAATAGTTAGTGTTTTGTTAACTTTTTGTAGTACAATTTTTATATCCACTTGGATACAAAAATAATCATTAGAGGTAATTTAAAATTGTAATAATCCATCCTATATGGTTGTGAAAATAAATAAGTCCGAAAAATGCCAAAGTAGTAATTTTGATATTGCTAAAGTTCAAATTTTCAAGTTTTATTTTGTTATTTTATATTTTAACTCCTAATAAAATTTAAATTTTATTTGTTTAATTCGGATTGGGTCAAGTTGGTTTAGGTGGGTTGGGGTTGTATATATGTGACCCACAATCAAATTTTGGGTTGTTCGTGTCGCCTGAAATTCAATCCAGCTCAACTCATTTTCTTAAGGTTCTTATTCGTGTCAATCTTATTGGATCCGAACCTAAAATGGGTCAATCCATACCCAATTTTTTCGTGTTGAACATGTGTTAGGTTATTGTGTCGTGTTGAAAATTGTCACCCTTAAAATTTAGGTCAAAAATAATTTTTTATCTTATTATGTATTCAACTTGTATTGACTACATAACTTATTAATTTGCATGCAGGTGGCTTTTGGTGGCTTGAAGGATCTCAAAATTAGATATGAAAATATTAGCGTTGGAAATATATGGTGTCACCAAATTCCACTTGACTTCTTCAGTGGACTTGAGAAGTTAGTGATATCTGATTGTGGCAGCATTAAGAGCTTATTTTCATCTTCAATAGCTGGAGATCTTGTCAATCTAAAAGTCCTAAAAATTTATAATTGCCTGGACGTGGAAAAGGTAATTGTGGATGAGGAAAAGTTGTCTGAAAAGCTTCCACTTTATAGGTTGGAAAAGCTAACACTCTCAAACCTACCCAAGTTAAGGAGTTTTTGTGTTGGAAATCTTGTCAATCTCAAAGAGTTGAGAATTAAAAAATGTAAGGAGATCAAACAAGTGATTGGGAATGAGCAAAAGTTATGTGAAAAGTCTCCATTTCTTAAGTTGGAAGAATTGACACTCAAAGATCTACCCAAGTTAGAGAGTTTTTGCGTTGGAAATCTCATCAATCTCAAACAGTTGAGAATTGAAAGATGCAAGGAGATTGAAGAAGTGATTCAGGATGAGCAAAAGTTATGTGAAAAGTACCCATTCCCTAGGTTAGAATACCTTACACTTAAAGAGCTACCCAAGTTAAGGATTTTTTGCAAGTGGAGTTGTGATATTGAGTTGCCTTCATTGGAAAGAGTGAGCATTGATAAGTGCCCACTAATGGAAAGTTTGACTATGGGATCCCTATCTCTACCAAAATTGGAATGGGTTGAAATAGACGAAGATGGATTAGAAGATGTGAGAGACTTGAATGGTGCTCTACGCTTCAAGGCTAATGAGCATCTTCGAACTAGTGCCCAAGTAAGTCTACAATTTAACATTCTTCATTAATTTAACTTTCTCATACTTTAAAATGGCAAAAGTATATTTTCCCAATATATTCACTAATTCAAATTTGCGTCAATTTCATATAGAAACCAGCTTCTTCTTCAACTGAAGGAAAAGAGAGAGAGGGAGAGGAGGACAAAGGTGAAATAAAAAAGGAAGAAATTGAAGAAATTTTGTGAGGTGATGGGCCTTTCATTTGATTAAGTAGTAAATTTTCTGCACTTTTGTGTGTGTCATGAACATGAATAATTTCTCCTCTATTCATCTTCTTGATTATGCTGAAAATTGTATTCAACTTCTTTTATACCGTTAAATTACTTTTAGGGTTGTCATGATGGGATCAAATAATATAAGATAAAAAACACTACAAAAAAAATATATAATATTTGTAACAAAGAAAAAGTTGTCACTAATAACATGTATTAAGTGATAACAACTTTTATTTTGTCATTAATGATAATTTTTAAGTGATAATAATTTTTGTCTTGTGATGATATGACTCAATAGTGATAAAAATTAATGTTTTAAGTTGCCACTACAAACAATCAATGTCACCTCTATAGTGGCAACTTAGTGACAATAAAAATTGTAACTATAATTTGTGACAAGATTTTCATTGTCACTATAGGTGTATCACTAATTATTTATGGTGAAAACTTAAACACTATTCTTATCACTATTTAGTTTGTAAAATTATTAAGGTAACAAAACTAAATCTTTTGTCACCTAATATATATAATTAGTTTCTCACTTGCTCTTTTGTTACCAATTTATTTATTTATTTATTTTTTGTACCGAAAGGTGATAACTATAGATTGAGCAGCCCAGAAACTAATTTTGACATAGAAGCTGTTCAGCTTCCAGGTCTGTTCGAATTCAGTAGTCTTTTTTATGTGCATTTATTTAAAATTTATTGATGATAATTTGATTTGAATGATAGCCTTTTGAAGTCTTAGGTTTGTTAGTTTATAGCAGGTCTAAGCTTTGATAGTGACCATTAATAGTTATGTTACTGTGGTCATCATTTTTTTTTATTTTCTATATTTTATGTTGTTTTGATGAGTATTGATATCTCGGTGAACTCTTAATATCATGTGTAATTTGTATTGTGGCCACATGAGGACTTCATCGTCTTAATTTGGATGTTGTGAAGCTTGCAGGAGAGGGGAGCCACAGTTTATATAGTTTAAGTGAAGGAGAAAAAGAAAATTATTAAATCATTGCAATTGAGAACAAAGAAAGCATATTGTCATTTATTTATATGAATTAAAATAGCATTTGAAGTTTTCGATTTTCCTTTTGATAAAGTGAAGATGACATAGAGGACAAAGAAATTAAAGCAGCAGAAGAAGAAAGAAATTATTGAGGTGTGATCTCATGCCTTTAGTGAAAAGTAGTTTAATTTGATCGAACTTTTGCATTTGACATAAAAGTATGCGTCATTATGCATTTAAATCTAGTCTTGCAAACATAACCGACGAAGATTTCTGCATTAGTTCTCTTCAACACAGAAAGTTCAATTTCGACTGCAGCAACAAGTTTAAATTAGCCGTGCATATGATTCTCTTTTTTGGGGAAAGACAAAACTGGCCCATTATGATAGAGGAAACAAGAACATATGTACAATAATGGAGATTAGTATAAACACAGTAGAATATGATAATGTTTTGTACTAATTTCTTTAAGAATTTCTGAACCCTTCATCTCCTTTTTTTTTTTTTTGGGGGGGGGGGGGGGGGGGGGGCGGACAGGAGCTTGGGCTCAGTCCACCCATTCCTGTCCACATAATTTGGTCCAATATTTGCTGAACTGAGATGTAGAAGATGATTGTACAAGTAAGATTAGGTTAATCACAAGGTGTATTTTAGCTCCAGAAATTGAAACTCCTAAAAGCTGAAGTCGGTTTTGTTGTGTCTTGGGTGTACTTTTAGCAATTTGGATCTTCTATTCCATTCTCTATTTAGTAGTTGGGAATCATCGGGGCAAAACCGAAAAGAGACAAGGAAAAATGTCCCTCAAAGAGCTTGAATCACTGTTGAATCTGACCCACTTGGAGATTGATATAAGTGATTACACCTTAGCAGCTCAAGAGATACGCCTTTCCTCAATATCAAGCATTGCAAAATATTACCTAAAAATTTGTTAGATCTCTTCCAAAAGTGTTTTGATTAATGACCAATCAATTATCTTGTACTTTACTTTCTTACATATGGCAAGTTACCGTTTAGATTTGTTTCCTTGTACGTGTCAATAATTGTGTTAAGAAAATATGGCAAGTGACTGTTGGAAACAAAGAAGGAAAGAAAGCTGTCAAAGAGAAAAGGGAAATGACAGATTACAAGCTCAGCTGTGAAAGGAAACTCTTCCAGCGCCTGTTTAAGTGAACATCACTCTAAGTATTGGGAGTGTCTCACAATATATTTGATTAGCCTTGAGTAGCTTGTATTCAATTGAGTGAGAACTTTTGTGTATGTTGCAGTGCAAGTTCCAGCCTTTGGTATTTTGTATTTTGTATATGCGTTTCTCTTAATAATATTGCATGTTGAAAATCCTAAGTGTTATCACTTAGGTAGTAGACTAGGTTCATCGAACCACTATAAATCGCTGTGTCTTACCATACCTTTTTATAGTCTTTTGACTATCTTGATATTTCGGTTTATAGCCTTCATATAAGAGTTTACATAATCTTCATCGAACTCCATAAAACTTTCAAAATTAATACTGCATATTTTGCTACTAACTGGAGAGGTCATGAAAAGTGCATGTATCTGAAATTACCAATAGTGACTACTTTGGAAAGTTGGATTCATGAATTTCTAACTCGTACTGAATCCCTAGGAATACAAGGAGATGGTTCAAATAGTGTGGATCTATTACAAGCTCACAAGTACCTGAAGTTTTTGAAGTTTGAAGCATGTTCGACAGTGAAGAAATTAGTGGATACAACATCAATATTATCAATTGATTGAAGAGTTGGTGATGTTTTTCCTACTTTGGAATTTATGTCACTGTCTAAACTTTCAAACTTAGAAGAGATATGTGATGGCTAAATTTTATAGGGATCACCCAATTCTTTCAAGAATCTAAAAGAATTAGAACTTCATCACTAGCCAGCATTAAAGCATTTGTGGATGAGTAGTCCAAATCAAAATTTTGCAACTAGCAACCTTTGTTCAATAGATATTTTTGATTGAGTAAGCTAAGCAATCTCTTGTTGCCAGCAATTGCAAAGGATGGATGAGATAAATCTCCTTGCCAAGTTATCACATTCCCAAAATTGAGGAGACTTGGACTATATAATTTGCAAAGCCTCACAACTTTCTGCAAAAGATTTCAAAGCATTGAATTCCTTGTGTTAGCTGAATTGGATATCCGCGGTTGCCCAAAACTCACAAGTCTTGTTTTTTCTTCTTGTGCTACTGGCGGCCATGATAACGACTACGACATTAATTGTCATTTGTTTCGCATTAATCAAAAGGTATATTTTACATATATCTTTCTTTTCAAACTCATGCATGCATTATTATTCATGTCATTATGCTACCCCTTCCCCACTTTTATTCATTCTTTCTCTTTTGATCAGTTATAAGTATTTGTTGCAATATGGAGACGATTCACCCATCAATTTCTGGTTGGGAAAAAAAAACAAAATGAAATAGGCTTCATTCATGATTATGGCTATTGCTTTGCTTGCAAATTCACACTAATTAAATAGATATCATAATTCGGATTATTTATCATTTCTTTCTCTCCCTTGGTGTGTTTTTCTTATGTTGGAGTCTCTAAGCTTGTCTCATCTTCCCAACTTGGAAAAGATATGTGATGGCTCAATTTTAGAAGGATCACCCAATTCTTTCAAGAATCTAAAAAGTTTGATACTTGAAAAGTTGCTAGCACTGAAGCATTTGTGGAAGAGTAGTCCAAATCAAAATCTTGTTTCATTAACCAATAACCTCTCTTTGATACATGTTTTGAAGTGTGATAAGCTTCATAATCTCTTGTTGTTAGCAGTTGTAGAGGATGCTCTCTTACAACTTGAAGAGCTTAGAATTGAGAATTGTGAGATGATGGAAGAAATCTTCTCAATTCAAGAAAACAAAAAGGATGGAGGAGATCGATGTCATCCTCAAATCATTACATTCCCAAATTGAAAACACCTGTACTAAGAAATTTGCAAAGCCTCAGAAGTTTCTTCAAAGGATTAATTGAAATCACAGAATTCCCTATGTTAGATCAAATAGAAATCGGAGGTTGCATAAAGCTCATCATTCTTGTTTCTTCTATTTGGAATAATCATCAGAACTTGACATGCGGCCATGACCATGATGACGACTATCTTCATTTATTTTGCAGAAAAAAGGTACGTTGATTGCACCTAATTTTCAATCTCATGCTATACACATATTATTACTATTTCCATACCCCACTCCACCTCCCGAATTTTTGTTTATTTTCTTCTCCAATAATTTATATTTTTTCACATTTAAAGATTTTCCCCTCAATTTTTTGGTCAATGCAAAATATAAATTTTAAATAATTGCATTCTTCCTTCATGGTACTAGTTATATTAAGATTATTTTGTTCATATATTCAATCATGGTAATTTATTGCTATTTTTCAGTTAACAATTAATTTGGGAATGGTGTTTTTTTAAGTTCTAATTAAAAATGTATAAAATTCTCTATCATATTTAATGTTAAACTTTTGCAATTTAATTAGTATGTGGAGAATATTTCGGCTAAAAAAAGATCCTAAAAATTTTATAGCAATAGATATATTCTTTTAAATTTTAATTTAATTTCAAGTATACATTTTGATGTATTTATTTGACTAAATAAGCATTACTATGATAATATAAACATTAAAATAGAGTAATAACAAATAGCCATATATATATTCAAATTTTTGGGTTTCTAATTTAAGGGTGTCAGCTTTTCTTATTTATGAGTTTTGGTAATCTCCAACTAAAATAGTTTTATGGTCGAAAATTTAAGACACTGGTGCCCTCACTATTGTATCCTTTTCCCACAATTCATATTTCAATAATAATATTAAAAATTACATTGCACTTGGATAGGGATTATAATAATTTAAAAATAAAAAATTATGAGATGAGATTTTAAATTTGAATTTTTAGATTTGAAAAAAAGGTAGAAAAAATGATTTGGATGTTTATTAATCTTCTTTTTATTTTTTTTCTTTTTAAAATCTCGATTATTTTAGAACTTAAATATAACTATTTCATATTACAATTTTGATTTTAAAATTATGGTTTCTTGTCAAGATGTAATTTAATGTTTTATTTTGTAATAAAATAATAAATAATTATATGTCTTGCACATATATATTTTTATATTTACATATGTGCACATGCACCAAGGTTTTGTTAATTAGGATTTGAGTCTTGAAACTTACAACTCTATATATGTGAGGGCAACGCCATTATGCCAACTAACCACATGATAGATGCTATGCTTATATCACTCTATTATATTACACAATTTTTTATTTATAATATTATTATGATAAAATTTATTTAGTCCAATGAATATATTATGAGAATCAAACGGATACGCTTTTCAAAAAAAAGAAGATCGGGCCAGCAAAATTAAATGAATACTTGAAACTAAATTAATGCATAAATGGTAAATTACATTATAATTTAAAACATTCTATATATAAAAAATTGGAAGGAATCCATCTAAATGTATCAATTTAATATTTATTGAAAAGTTTGTGTATCAATTAGAATATTTATAAAACTCACATATCACTGCGCAAGCTTTTTGGTAAGTAATTATATTAAAAGCGAAACTTGAGTATTAATTAGAACAATTATAAAAAACTGACTTTTCAATTTAACACTTAATATGAATTTCACTAAAAAAAAGAGCTTCAGTGATCGAATTTTGATGACCGATCGAGAGGTGACTAATTAGTGATCAATTTAAATATAATATTTTAAAAAATTAGTGACCAATTAGGTACCCATCAATGACCAAATTAGTGACCGTAGAAAAGTGGTCACTAATTTGGTTTTTTCAGTCACCAATATTAGTGACCACACAAAGCGATCACTAATTCAATCACTAATTAGTGACTAAATTGTAACGCCCCAATTTTTTTTCATATTTAGTTGATTACTTATATTATTTTATTTCATATTATTTAATATTTCAATTAAAAGAAATGAAATACCATTCTTTTAAGAATATATAAATATATTGAAAATTAGTAAAAAAAAGTTAAATTCCTTCATAATATGATAACTATTATGTTCAGTCTTGAATTTATTTAAAAATAAATAAGTAAAAACAATTGTCTTGTCTTTGTTTATAGTAAATTTTACTCCTCTTGATCAATTCACAGTATTACTAGAAGCATGAGTCATTAGTGATAAGACTTGTTATTCTTATGGAATTAGAATTATATTAAGTAATAATCTTAGTCCTAGAGGGAGAATAATTAGAGTCCTCCTCGGATTAAATAACTTCTTTCATATATATAGTCCCCACAAACCAAAATCCTAACCATATTGGACTAAAGCAAAACAAAAAAAAAAAAAAAAGGAAGAGGAAGAAGAGAAGCAGGAGAAAGAAAGAAGAGAGAGTAGATGACGGCATATGATCACCAAATCACCAAAATACATTTTAAGTAGAAATTATTGTTTGAGGGAACAATTGGTGAAAATCTTGATTGGTTTGTTCTTAGTCTCAATTTGCACTTACTTTGGGGAGGAGTTGATCGGGATAAAGTCATATATCTCATTCCTACAAGAATAGTGGACACCAGGTAACCTTGATAGGGCTACTGGATGTGTTAATTTATCTATAACCACTTAACCTTGACCCCTCACATGTTTGTGTGTTCTATAGGTAGATTATATATGTGTACATATATATAATAAATTTTGATTTCACAAATCCAGGCCATAGGAGTGGGGACAAAGTAGTATTGAGGCCGGATCTTGTTATTATTCCTTGGAATAGTTTTCTTTTCTTTTCTTGTTTTTCATAATAGAAAATTTAGGACTTTTTTTACTATTAAAATCCTAGTAATTATTTGGGTTAATTATATATTTTCATTTTCATAAAATACTTTATAATTATGGATTTCTAATAAAAGTGATTGTGCTTAATTATTTAATTGATCCAGGTTATCAAACTTATATAGCCATTGCTTCTTTAATTTTTTTTTTTCCCTTCTTTCTAAATTAATCTTCTTTAGTTGTAATTTTGAAATTTTAATTGGACTTCAGAGAAAAACAAAGAAAGAGGGAGAGAATTGCTTGGATGGGACCCAACTGCTATATATATATATATATATGTAGCCTACGCATATCCCTCTTCTAAAAGTATATTTCTTGTTTGATTCTTTCCCTTTGAACTCCAAAGTTTTTTACAATAGATCATTAATTATTCTTTGTTCTTATAAGTAGTTGGTAGGAAAGGTTTGCAACAGTTTCACTCAGTAATTTTGCTAGTATAAGAATATAGTATGAAAGTATAGATAGTAACTTAAAAAATCCTATATTTTATAGTATGCTCAATTGGTGAGGAATGAGACTTTTTTCTTTTTCTTTTTAACCCCTAATAGATTATAATTTTAGTTGTATCTTAATCTTATATATATATATTTTTTTACCTTTGAGAAGTAGGAAAACTAAGAGTAGGAGATATTCTCTTTTGGTTTCAACTAAATTAACTGTGAATATTATTCCAATAGGTGATCAAAGGCTTGATATGACATAGTTGATTTCTGATTCTATTGACATGCTTTGTGAGGAGCTAAATCTATAAATACTATGTAATATTACATGCAAAATTCAGAAGGATATATGCTATAGTATAATTTGCTCATAACATGTTTTCAGCTTACACTACACTATAATCATGTTCCACTATGCAAAAAAATATCTTATTTTGTTTCGTGATACAAGAAAATATGTTCTTTTATGGTTTCATTTTTATTTAATAATGTCTTTAGACTAGTAGCTAAATACGATGATCAACTCTGGCGACTGGATTTACTGTTACTGTTAGTTGGATCCAACTTATTCTGAGTGTGTGAGGGACTTTACCGGGCAGCAACAAGTTTGTCGATTGAAGCCTAAGCCCCCGTGACCTAATCCTCCTAGCACACAATAGAAGCCATTTGTAGCTGAGGTGGGTTGTAGAATTTCCCGAGGACTTAGGCTCGGCTACTATTTTGGTAAGGTTGCACCTTGCCTAGAGTGATAAGAGACTGCTACAGTAGGAGTCATAAGGTTGACTGGCTACAACAAATACTATGTAATCATCGCATTTAAATTGTTAATCTTCGAAATTGTTTACTAAATTTTGTCTCATTACTGCTTGTCTGTTTATTTATTTTCACTTATATTCTTCTTGAATATTTTCACTAAACTAATCATGTTAACTTTATGAACTCATATTGTACACACTTGGTACTCACTGAGTCCTTTACTCACACTCTATGTTTTCTTTAATTTTCTTCTAGCAGACCTAGATCCTAGTCCTAATGAGAAGGTGGATCCTGCTTTTGATGAGAATCAAGACTGAAGTCTTAATTTGGATTTTCGTAATAGACTAGTTCATTTCTCATTATCTTATTAGTTCTATTTTCATTTATTATGGATTTTATTTGGTTTTAGTTGAAGTTACGTATTGGCACTTTGAGTTCTTGTGTTATGAGATTAGCTTGAATTGGTTTGAGTGCTTTGAGTTTTTTTGTCTAACTTTATGATTTGGATAGTTAATATTATTTATTGAAATTGAGTTTCACGCTCCGATACTAGAATACATGGTTTAATTTTTTGGGGCATGATAGAATTCTTTTTTTGGTGACTAATATTAGTGACTGTATAAAGCAGTCACTAGTTAATGACCAAATTATTTTTCAATCATTAATTTATAGCCAAATTTTCTTTCCATCGTTGATGCAGTCACTGCTAATTATGACCTCATTTTTCAATCAATAAATTGTCACAAATATAAAGTTTTATTTTTGCATATTCTTGTAATATAAAAGCATGCAATTTATGTAACACCTATATAAGTAATAAAATATTGTGTTCGTTACAAATATATATTCATATATATATATATAAGTTTTTGATCATAATATGTGTATATCTAAAAACTATATAACCACTAAATATTTCTATATAATATCTATATAATTGAAAATTAGTTTAATAATGTATATATAGATACACAAAGAAATAAATAAGAATAATATTTTTATACAAAAAAATGAGAATTAATTAATACATATATGTCAATAATATATTATATATATAAATGTATTATGAGTAAATAAATACTTATAATATAATTAATAATATTATATATTAATTTGTATTTATTAGTATATACTTGTATTACCATATATATATATCTGTAAACTATTTATTAATATACACATTAGTATGTATACTATTTTTTAATGTGTTTATAATATATTATGATAAAATATACCTAAAATTAAAAGTAATAGTTATAAATAATATATATTGTATATTATTATATTGAAAAAATATTACGCAAACATTAAATAAGTAATTGCTATTTTTGTGAAATTTTAAAATGTAAAAGAATAGTAAATTATACATATGAATAATATAATTATTTTTTATTTGTAAAGATTATATATATGCATATTATATTGTTGAGATAAATACACAAAAATGCATGGGGTGTAGTAGTTAGTTAATCATTTAAATAAAACAAAGGTCTTGAGTCCACATCCAGGCGAATGCAAAGTCCAATATAAAACTTCTTAACCCATTAAAATTAGTGATCGAAATATGTGGTCATAGTGACTACCTAGTAACATACACGAATTTTTTCAAAACTTTTTTAAATAATTAGTGACTGCAACTAGCGGTCACTAGTCAGCCACTGATTAGTGACTGAATTGATGACTGATACAAATTGGTGATGAGAATTTTTCTGGCCGATCCAATCGATCACTAAGTAGGTCACTAAACCTATTAGTGACGATTTTTGCATATTGAGTGGCCAATTGAATGGTCACTAATACCCTTTTTTTGTAGTTATTTAGGTCCGAAATAATTTTTAGTCTTATTATGTATTCAACTTGTATTGACTACATAACGTATTAATTTGCACGCACATGCTTTTGGTAGCTTGCAGGATCTAAAAATCAGATATGATAACATTAGCATTGGAAATATATGGTGTCAACAAATTCCACTTGACTTCTTCAATGGACTTGAGAAGTTAGTGATATGTGATTGTGGTAGCATTAAGAGCTTATTTTAATCTTTAATAGCTGGAGATCTTGTTAATGTAAAAGTCCTAAAAAGTTTGTAATTGCTTGGACATGGAAAAAGTGAATGAAGAGGAGGAAAAGTTATCTAAAAAGCCTTCACTTTGTAGGTTGGAAAAGCTAATGTTCTTAAATGTTTTTGGCATTGCGGACCCCCAATGGGAGGCTCACACAAGGAGCTATTAGCTCAGTGGTAGAGCGTGCCCCTGATAATTGTGTCATTGTGCCTGAGTTGTAGCACCCCTCCTCAGGATGACACCTCAGTCAAAGCACCACACAGATTCAATCTTAAATATCAGAGTCGCAATCTAACAAAAGGCCCATAAGTTTATTTCACACATATTCTAAAATGACATTCAATCTCATCCATCAGTTCTAAACCACAATTTTCAAAGTAAACACATACTAAACTTCATAATATTAATACCTTACGGCATAACACATTAAAGCCTTATAACTACAATCATACCTATCACAACATCTCTAAGGTTTCATTCCGAATACAATACATCATAACTTATTTTCTGTATGATCTTCAAAAGGAAATCGAATACATTTCTTTCCAGATCCGTCTTGAACCATCTCTTCCCTGTTTGATATCATAGAATATAGGGAGGTAAGTCCAAAGACTTAGTGAGGAATGTAGAAAGGATTTTATCGAGGATGATTCGACTCAACAAATCATAATACAAACGAACAAATCAAACAGATACATAAACAGATAGTACTGATAAGTAAACAGGAAACTCTCCTGCCTTATTGCTCCAAGATCAGATGTCAGACAAACAGAAACAATCAGACTGATCAAACCCAAAGCATATGCACTCAAAGGATAGTCTAAGACGTGCATTGCCGATTCACCTTATACCAGACAAACATATCACCAAAGCGTAACAACTTGGTATATGGCAGATGCCCATACGATCTGTATAGCGCACCGCCGATGCCCAAGGGAAGTCCCTAGCACACCATCGGTACCCAGGGGGACTCCCTAATGTACCGCTGATACCCAGGGGGAGTCCCTAGCGTATCGTTGACACCAAGGGGGAGAGTCCCTTGCGTATTGTTGACACCAAGGGGGAGAGTCCCTTGCGTGCCTCATATAACCAAACAGATCGCTCGGATCGGCCCTTGGCCTCATAATCACCATATAAATAACCGAATTAACCGCTTATGCAGATGCCCAAGGGAAGTCCCTAACACATTGCCGGTTTCAGACAGAACATATCATAGCAGACAGAAACAATGCCGATTAAGCAACAGATAACAGTAACATATACAGATATGCCAGCATGGCCAAAATACAGATCAGATAACAGAAATGCCGACAAGACAACAGATACAAAGCAGATCAAAACTAATAATAGACAAAATTCTGGGAGCCAAAACAGACAGAAACAGATACAGAACAGATATAACCCTCACAGGGGTATTCAGAACAGAATCAAATAACAAATAGAAACCAAACACGGTTTTGAGTAACGTACAGAAACAGTAAACCCACATAGGGTTAAATTTCAATAACAGATAGCTCAATAGGGTGCCAAATTGGCAGAGCCTCATAGGTAAAACAATTACCAAGAGGGATAGATCCTCACCTTATACCCAGTCAGTCAGATATATAGCTATTGCTCATCACCAGCCAAATCTCCGTCACCTAATTCACAAAATAATTCATAATTAAAGTTCGATCGATTCTACTAACCTTATTCTTTATCAAAACTTAATATTTCCCAAAATTACCAAATAAATCTTATTTAAGTCCAAATTTATATAAATCAATCAAACTAACTTAATCTTATCAACTATTAACAATTTAAGATTTAAAATCTTAAATTCCTATTCATAAATAATCTATAATTAGCTCAAACCCACAAAATATCACTAATTAAATCTTACAAAATCTTATATAACTCAATTCAACCTCCAACTACATAATATTCCATGCTTAATCTAACAATTATCTCCAAAATTATTAA
Source organism: Jacaranda mimosifolia (assembly GCA_018894105.1). NCBI lineage: Eukaryota > Viridiplantae > Streptophyta > Magnoliopsida > Lamiales > Bignoniaceae > Jacaranda > Jacaranda mimosifolia. Next base: position 58,272,876 of record CM032117.1, read on the forward strand.
TATGTCATCAAATCTAAAAATTCCTATACATATATATAATACATAATCATATAATAACACCACCTAAAGTCCATAATTAAATCACTTATCATCCTAACTCATACATATACCTTGCATGAATATATATAATACATAAAAATATAATTATCAAAACCTAGCAAAATTCATAACTCACTAACTAATGCCCGGATTCGAAAATGGACTATACCGTCACGATCGTTGGAACGAGGATATAAATCTGACCCCAAGTCCCCGGAGCGCCGCCGTCTCCGGCTGCCGTCCGCCGCCGCGCCACCGCTGGCCGCCGCTTGAATATGGACACTTTACACCGTTCTCTTCCTTACGCCCTCATGAACAATAATGTCCGGTTAGTTTTTAGTTATACCGCTCCTATTTGCCGGAAAAAACCAAAACAGCTCCAAAAATCATCTTGCTCCACCGCCACTGTTTTGCTCCATTCACCGCCGTCTGTCGCCGAAACTGCGAAGAAACCTTATATTCTACTTCTCCTCCTCTCCAGCTACACAACCATACCCTCGTTTCAAGTTTCGGGGCTTGGGGATGAGTACCGAAAGTTAACCAAAGAAATGGGTTTTCTTTCCGTTGCTTCTCCGACCACCGTAACCACCTTGCATGGCTGCGGTTTTGTGGCCTGAAAATGGTGAGAGAGGTGGTGGTAAGGTGTGATGAAGAGAAGGAAGCTTAGTGGTGAAGCTTTTGGTTTGTTTGAAATGGAAGAAGAAAGGTGGCGGTGAAGAAGAAGATGAGAAGGAAAAAGGAAGAAAAAAAATGAATAAAAAGGAAGAAAGAAATGTGAAGTCAAAATTGAATTAATTTTGACTTGACATGATGAGATAAGCAAGCATGGCTGGTTGTCTTTATCTTATCATTTCATATATATATATATATATATATTTAATAATTTAGAATCTCCCAATTTAGTTCTCAAAATAAATAAAATGCATTTTCGATCTCAAAATCTTGTAAAGTATAAATTGAATCTTATATAATTTTTATCACGATTAAATAATTCAAAATTCTAATCGAATAACTAAAATTAACTGATAAAATAAATAATATTAATTTTAACAAATATATAAAATTTCGGGTCGTTACATGAGCTATGAGGGCTCTCAGCCACATGGATAGTTCAATGTGCTCATCAGCACCTGGCCCTAAGATGTGGCACATTAGCATGGTGTACTCCTCCTGTTCGAATTGAGGTTTGAAACCAAACTCTCATCAGGAGGGTAGATAGGGTGATTCGGGTGAGATTCAATGTAGATCCAACATTCGATTCAATCGTGGGATCTAGGTACCCAAATCAGGGAGTTTCTGTGAGGGAAATCTTGTTCATCTTAAAGAGTTGAGCTTTAGAAGATGCAAGGAGATCGAAAAAGTGATTGGGGATGAGCAAAGGTTATGTGAAAAGTCTCCATTTCTTAAGTTGGAAGAGTTGACACTCAAAGATCTACCCAATTTAAGGAGTTTTTGTGCTGGAAATCTTGTCAATCTCAAACAATTGAGAATTGCAAGATGTAAGGAGATGGAAGAAGTGATTGGAGACGAGGGAAAGTTATGCGAAAAGTTTCCATTTTCTAGGTTAGAATACCTTACACTCAAAGAGCTACCTAAGTTAAGGACTTCTTGCAAATGAAGTTGTGATATTAGGTTGTCCTCATTGGAAAGAGTGAGCATTGATAAGTGCCCACTAATAGAAAATTTGACTATGGGATCCCTGAGTGCACCAAAATTGGAATTGGTTGAAATAGACAAAGATGGATTAGAAGATGTGAGATACTTAAATTGTGCTCTACACTTCAAGGCTAATGAGCATCTTCAAACTAATGGCCGAGTCTACAATTTAAAATTCTTCATTAGCTTAATTTTCTTGTAAGACTTTAAAATGGCACAAGTACATTTTCGCAATATAATCACTAATTCAAATTAGTTAGCACCAATTTGATATAGGAATCAAGTTCTTCAGCTGAAGGAAAAGAGGGGCAGGGAGAGAAACATGAGGACAAAGGCAAAATAAAGGAGGAAGAAATTGAAGAAATTTGGTGAGGTGATGGGCCTTTCATTTGTTTGAGAAGTGGTAGATTTTCTTCAACTTTCTGTGTCATGGACGGCAATTATATCTCCTCAATTCATCTTCTCAATTATGATGGAAATTATATTCAACTTTCTTCTTTTGTACCATTAAATTACGTTTAGGGTTGTCATGATGGGATCAAATCAATTAGATAAAAAAGGCGATGACTATAGATTGAGCAGCCCAGAAATTTTGATATAGAGGCTGTTCAACTCTCAGGTCTGTTTGAATTCAATAGTCTTTTTAATGTGTATTGATTTAAAACTTATCAGTGATAATTTGATTTGAATTATGATCTTTTGAAGTCTTATATAAGTTTGCTAACTTATAGAAGGTCTAAGCTTGATAGTGGACATTGATAGTTATGTTATTGTGATTATTATTTTCTTTTCTTTTATATTTTTATTATTTTGGCGAGTGTTGATATCTTGTTGAACTCTTGATACCACATGTAATTTGTAATGTGGCAAAAGTAACTTCGAGGACTACATGGTCTTAATTTGCGTGCTGTGAAGCTTGCAGAAGAGTGGAGCCACAGTTTATAGTTTAAGTGAAGTAAAAATGGACAATTAGTAAATCATTGTAATTGAGAATAGAACAAGCATATTGTCATTTGTTTATATGATTTAAAATAGAATTTGAAGTTTTTGGTTTTCTTTGTGCTTGTGATGAAGCGAAGGTGGAACAAGTGAGCAACGCAAGAGATGCTCAACCCTAGAACTCCGTGCCTTAGATAAACTCGAGTTTGTCTTGTTTATTTGTTGGACCAATTTGGATGGGCTTTTACATGGCTTAGGCCAAAATAAACTAAAACAAATCTATAGTTGCAAAAGAGCAAAAGTAATATTAACGTCACTTTCACATATTAGTATATAATTAGTATACAGATCAACACATACACTATTTGACTAAGATTTTTAGGAAATAAAATCGGAGAAGAATCAACTTAAGGAATATAAAGCATAGGATGCATTCAAACCAAAGTGTTAGGAATCTTCAATTCCATGTTTTGATGGATGACAACTAGTGTGAAATATTTATTTATTTATTTTAAAGAAAATCATGATTTGTTTTCATGTTAAATCCACTATATTATTTTAACTAAGATGTAGTTGGATTCTCTTACATACTAAATATATTTTGAAGCAACTAATGAATGTTGAAAAAACTCCTTCCATAGAAGAATGACATTGCAACATGGTAAGTCACTGCCATAGTCTATCTATGAAGAGTTATCGTTGGAACTTCTCGAAAGAACAAAACTCTCTGTTTAATCCCAAAGAGATGCATTTAGAAGAACAAGCTTTTGCTCACAAAAATATTCAGCTTTTGCTCTTAGCTTTCTTGAGGTACCATTGTTGGAGAAAGAAAACAACATGCTATTTCTTTCCAGCTAGAACTACCGCCAGCTATATAGTCTTGTGCATTTGGATTCTGGACCCAGTGTTCAAAAAATTGAACCATTCATTAAATTGAGAAATTTATTAGTTCACAATTCACTGGTTCAACCATTAGTCGAACCGTAGTTGAACCGCGCATGAACCGTGACTTTATAATTGCACAATATATATACATTGTATATTTTATATATCACTTAAAAGTAGATAAAATACCAAATATAAAACATAAATAGCCTAAATTATATTATTCAACGCCATAAGCCATAACTTCTTGAAAGAGAGAGCCAAGGGCACATGGGTTGCGTAAGGAACTAAAGGTTTCTACCTTCAAGCCGGATTTAAAAAATTAGAATATTAGATTTGATATTTGGGGCTTTTATTTTGTAAATTTGTTAGAGTATTTTAGACTTTTAGCTTTTTAAGATGCACCTTAGCCTTGGAAGTTCACACATTAGGTGGTAAAAAAAAAAAAAGTGTCAATTGTGCCAAAAAGTAAAGGGGAGAAAAGAAAATAAATGAATTGCTTCGATTTTAATAAACCACGAGCAGTTAAATGGTTCAAGCAGTTTGACCGCCGGTTTAGACGGTTTTGACAAAATAGGATGGGTTTTTTTTGTCTATCAATATTTACTCAAAATCGGACTAGTTCATAAGGTGGTTGACGGTCCAACCCATCTGATTGCCTGATCTGGTTTGATTTTTTAAATAGTGTTTAGAATTTTCTTCTCCCTCTACTGTATCTAATTGTTTAGTGTAGTTACAAATTGTTATGCATGCTTGTTTATTTTATTAAACTTATCTGTACTAATTCGCTTTGAAATTATTGGTGGAATTTGCAGATTAAAATTCCAAGTGAAGAACTTAGGTAGTGGATGTAAGCTTGTTGAACCACTATTATAAATTTTAATTAATTAATTAATTTTATTATAATTATTATTTGTAATATGTCTAATTAAAAATACACTTGAAATAAATTTAATAAATACAATGTATATACATTTGTTAAGTAGGAAGACTTGATTTAATTAAAGTTATTATTTTCCGTGAGTCCAATTAAAAATAAACTTAATTTGATTATCATCACCATTAAACTATGTGTATTAAACATGATAATTATATGTAATTACATTTTCTAAGTAAAACATTATTTAATTAATTTAATGTAATTATAATTTTGTATAATTCTAATAAAAATATATTTAATTTGTAACAAAGGCAATAAATACAATGATATACATTTGATGTATATACATTATTTAAGATGAAAGATTTGATTTTATTAATTACAGTTATTATTTTCTATGAGTCTAATTAAAAACAAAATTAATTTGGTAGTTAAATGTGGTAATATTATTAGAGAGGGACATTTTTGCCCTCATATAAAAAGAAAGAAATCACTATATCCTTTTATGCATAAATAAATAAAGAAAAATCTGTATTCAGATCACAATTGAAAATGAGTGGAGATGGGAGACTTTGAAGCAAGCAACAGCAACATGGCAAGTCTACGCCTGGAAATAAATATTATAAAAAAAAGTCTACGCCTGGGAATAAATAAAAAATAAAATAAAATAAAAATAAACAATTTGAAAAACCGTCACCTAGCTCATCATGAAAATGAATGGAGCTGATGAGCAGACTTTGAAGCAGAAAGCCACATGCAAGTCTGCTCTTCTTGAAATGAAAAAATAAATGTAGCTAAAATAAGTGCAGCTATCGAGGAGACTTTGAGGCTGCAGGCAAGTCTAATCCTCTTGAAATAAAAGATATACAGAAATAAATTAAGAAATTAAATGATAAATAATGATGCTGTGGAGGAAATAACTAAAATGAATTGATTTAATGCATAATTCTTTGTGAAGATGTCATGAGTTTGAATTTGATTGTGGTAGCAGTTTATGAATGAACAATTTTTATAATATTAAAGTGCTTTAGTTGTCCTACAAATAATAATTATAGTTTAAGTCGAATATTATAAGTAATAGAACACTTATATAATCATATTTAGGGGATCGATTATACATTGATTGTCCCTCTATGTTTGCAAGAGATTTTGAAACAAATAGCAACATGGCTAGGTAGGTCCCCTCAAACCTAGCCAGTAGTGCTTTCAGACAATTTGGTTTGTATAAATAGTTAAGACACATGACTAAGATGATTAAATACTAATTTGTTAATCTCCACCAACGATCTCGTTTGGTCTGCGATCGACTTGGTCTTCTTCAATATAAATATAACAAGTAGTTCAATAATGCAATCAAAGAAACTAAACTTGCAAAAGATACCTCATATATATTAATGTGTGTTTTAAGCCATCCTCATCAGATGACTTGAAACTGAAAACACCTCTCACTCTTATAGCATTCCATTGTTGATATCATCATAGCTGTATAGCTTCCCACAAAGCATTAATTTGAGCAATAACGGGTAAGTAAGGCTGTCCATTCTCCACCAAATTAAGTTGTTTTTCATTTCACTTTTAACATATCTCAGCTTTAGTAATCGGCATTTTCTTTAATTTCTCTGCTATATATATACATATGTATGTATATATATGTACTCGTTTTGTCTTAAATATTACATCCTTCTCTCTAATGATAATGATATGCATACACGCATTAGAAGCATTGACAAAAGTTAACAATTTTTGTGTATTACGATTAAAAAATCTCTTCTTGCTTATTTTCCTGTCTATGAAATTTACTATAAAAAATTATGGTATCAACTATGATCAATTTATAACTAATGTTAAAAATTAGTAATTTTAGTTATAAAATTAATTTGGTTGAATCCTGGGATGGGCCTAGAATTGAGAGCGTGGGGGAGATGGGCAAAAATTATAAAATATAAAAGTTTAAGTACAAATTTTATAATTCGAATAGATATTTTCAACAAAATTGAATGCAATATTTTTTCATATCACATAATTTATCAATGACCTAATTAATGTCAAATCTTTTAGTGATATCTTTCTCAATATAAGTAACTAAATCAAGAGTTAAAATTCCGTCATTTATTTTAGTTTTAAAATTATTCTTGACAATATTCATAGAGAAAAAAATTCTCTCAGTTTTAGCTGTCAAAAGACAAAAATAATTCAATTTCTTTAAATATTTTCTCATCTTTATCTCTTTGTCATAATATCGTTGAATAAAAAAAGAGAGATATTTGGAATTTTTTGCAAGTCCACTAAGGTTTTTTGAGATTCTTGACAATATTCATAATGGAAAAAGTTCTTTAGATTTTAGTTCTCAAAAGACAAAGAAAAATTCAGTTTTCTTTTAAATATTTACTTACCATCGTCTCTTTGTCTTAATCTCATTGAAGGTAGAAAAAATTGCTTCTTTGCAAGTCCCTTACGATGTCCCTTGATTAAACTCTAGCAACATTTTTTCAAATAAATAAAATAAAAGTGATCTAATGGGCCTAATATAATTATCTTCATCTTTTTTATTCACACAACAAGAGTCAAATCCCCGACCTTACACTTGTATGTGTGAAGATGATGCCACAAAATCAACAACTTGACCTTCGTTGTAAATACGTAACTAATTCTTTTGAGCTTTATAAAATTAAAAATGATAAAAAATTAATCAACTAATTTTAATTTTATCGTTAGTTTACAATAAATTAAATCTAGTCCTACAAATCTAATAATTGATTTTTTTTTTCATTCAAGCTTCGACAAGAATAGTTAGATTTCTTAGAATTAATGAACAAATACTAACTTAACTATTTTAATTCATATTTAAATGATTTAATAAATATATATACACACACATACTTATGTAAAAGAAGTTGGGGGAGGCAATGGTCCTTTCATGCCCCCCCTGATTTGTCCATGGTCGAATTCGAAGTAGATGTTCTTGTAACTATCCCTTAGTATGACCATGGACAACGCATAGTTATGGCTATGGAATACCGAATTCATTCTTTAATTTTTGTTACTTGTTATTTCAAAAAGTTACATTTTACTACGAAAAGTTTATACCTATATCTTTATAGTATATTTAAAAAAATAATTTTATAGCAACTTTTCTATTGTGTATACCTATTTTTTTTCCTAGTGATGATTCATTAATTCTTGATCTTTTTGTATGTATGTCTATCTATCTATCTATCTATGTTTCTTTCTTTCTTTCTTCTTCTTCTTCTTCTTCTTCTTCTTCTTCTTCTTCTTCTTCTTCTTCTTCTTCTTCTTTCGTGTGTGGCTTTGTTTGTCTATATTCATTCCAAATTGGTTTGCTATTAGCAATATTTTCTTATATAGATGACAAATTAGTTTGCTATTAGCAATATTGTCACACCTTTGGCCCGCAAGCCTGTTGGATGGGAGAATTACCTCTAAACCCATCGAGTACATATTGAAATTGAATTATGATCAGCTTGTCCAAAAAGGATATTCAATGGATGCACACGATTTCTTTATCTAAAACTTATATGGTACTCATTCTTTTAATATTTAATCCATGTGGAATAGAGTATTATAAATATCCTCTAATATATATTACAACTTTCCACAAAATTGAGTACTGGCAATTACTGGTAAGTAAGGCCATTCATTCTCCACCAAATGAATTTGTTTGTCATTTTACTTTAACAAGTTTCAGCCTTAAATATTAGCATTTGCCTTAATTTCTCTGTTAGTGTCCCACATCGGTGAAATAAATAAGTTGTGGTTTCTATATATGGTCTTGGGCAATTCTCACCTTTTGAGCTAGCTTTTGGAGTTAAGTTAGGCTTCTTCAACATAATATTAGAGCCACCCATTCCCTGATGTTGGGCTACCCAGTGTTGTTGGGCCGCCAATTTTATGTTATTACATGCTTTGGATGTTCATTCTTGGGCGTGCGCGGGGTATGCTAGTGTCTCACATAAAGAAAATAAATAAGTTATGGTTTCTATATATGGTTTTGAATAATCCTTAACTCTTGAGCTACTTTTGGGATTGAATTAGGCTCAAGGTCCATTTTCCAACTAATCTCTCTGCTATATATAGATAGTTTTATCGTAAAATATTACATCCTCCTCGCCCATGATTATCTGCATAAACAGAAGCACATTAGCTAGCAATTAACTATTTTTATACGTGACATTGAGAGATTTCTTCTTGCTTAATTTTTATAATTGTTTTTTCTTTTGGCTCTGCAATGTTTTCAATTGTCTAATTCGAAACAAATTCAGTAATAATTAATTATTATTGGCAAACAAGTGTGCAGGAAATGGCAGAAATTGTGGGAATAGTGGTGCGAGTTCTTGGACCAGCTGTAGAGCTTGGGAAATCCATTGCTGCACCAATCAAGCGTCAGTTTAGTTATCTGTTCTGCTTCAGTAGCAACATTCAAAGCCTAAGGGATGAAGCTAAAAAACTGGACGATGCAAGAGCTGGACTGCAGATGCGAGTTGATGTGGCCGAGAGAAATGCAGAAGTGATTGTCCCTGAAGTTAAGACTTGGTTAACAAGTGCCAACAATGAGATCCAAGTCAACATGAGTGGATTTGAGACTGAAATTCCAAATGTGCAAAGTGGTTGTTTGACTATCAAATCACGTTTTCTACTGAGCAGGAAAGCTAGAAAGACAACCGAAGCTATGCAGGAGCTCAGGTCTCACTGCAATTTTAATCCTATATCCCAACCCGCACCCCCAGCCTCAATGGCGCCACCCGTTCCATTGGGTGACGCATATGAGTTCCAATCTAGAAAACAGATTGAGGAGGACATTATGGAAGCTTTGAGAAGTAAGAATGTCAATATGATGGGGATTTGCGGAATGGGCGGCATTGGGAAGACAACTATGGTCAAAAGACTAATGAATAGAGTGAGGGAAGAAAATTTATTTGATGAAGTTGTGATGGTAGTTGTTGGTCAACAAGTAGACGTTTTGAAACTTCAGCAGGAATTTGCTGAATCCTTGGGTTTGAATTTGGAAAAAGAAACCTTATTTGCTAGAGCAAACAAATTACATGCGAGATTAACGGGCAATAAGAAGAGAATCCTCGTGGTTTTGGATGATGTTTGGGAAAAACTCAAACTAGAGCATGTAGGAATACCTTGTGAAAGTGGGTTAGGCTGCACTATTCTTTTAACATCTCGAAATAGAAATGTTTTGAATCATATGGATGTTCAGAAGCTTTGTGCAGTGCAAACCTTATCTGAAACAGAAGCATGGTTTCTCTTTCAAGAGAAAGTTGGGAACTGGTTAGAAGACTCAAATTTGCTTTCTATAGCAAAAGAAGTTGCCCAAGAGTGCAAAGGCCTGCCAATCGCCCTCACAACTGTTGGTTGTGCATTAAAAGACAAAAGCATCAAACCTATTTGGGAAGATGCACTGCATCAATTAAAAACTTCCAATCCAATAGATATTCCAGATGTTCTTGGGGAAGTTTATAATCCCTTGAAGCTAAGTTATAAATCCTTGAGAAACCAACATGCAGAATCCCTCTTCTTGCTTTGTTGCCTATTTCCTGAAGATTTTGATATTGGTCTTGAGTACTTGACTTTTTATTGTGTAGGATTATGCATGGTTGAAGGACTTAGGAATTTGGAACAAGCAAGAAACAGAGTGTCCACATTAGTTGAAATGCTTAGAAGTCGTTCCTTGCTATTGGATGGTTCCGACGAACATCATGTCAAAATGCATGATGTTGTTCGTGATGTAGCCATTTACATTGCTTCAGAGGAAGGCTTAATTGTTGATTCCACTCTTAATTCTTATACTGATTGCAAATGGATTTCAGTGTTTCCAGAGAGAAGAAGTGAGTTTCATAATCTCACAGGGTTGAATTTTCCAGGTCTTCGCCTCTTACTGATGCATTTCTTAGATTGGGAAAAAATTGAAATCAAACAAGACCTAGATTTTTTTGAAGGAATGAAAGAGCTAAATGTGCTCTCTTTGGAATCCATCTCCTTGCAATCATTACCACAAACAACACAACTGCTGAAAAATCTACGTACCTTGTATTTAGAGTTGTGCACCTTGGAGACTATCTCTGTTGTTGGTGAATTATTGAGTCTGGAAATTTTGTGTTGTCGTTCTTGCAACAGGATTAAGGAGTTGCCTACTGAGATAGGGAGACTAAAGCGCCTTAAATTGTTAGAGTTTTCATATTGCAGAAGTCTCAAAACAATCGCTCCGGGAGTCATATCAAACTTGGTTGAATTGGAAGAGTTGAAGATAGTGAAGAGCTTTAAGGGATGGGACTCAGCAGAAAACATGGTTTCCCTCAATGAGCTTGAGTCATTGCCCAATCTGACTTTCTTGGAGGTTGAAATAGATGATTACAATATAGTAGCGAAAGAGATATGCCTTTCCTCAATGCAAAGGATAGTGAAGTATGACATAGGAATTAATGCATTAATATCCAACCATGGAGCTTATGAGAAATGCATGCAACTGGACTTACCGAGAGCAATTACTTTGGGAAGTTGGATTCACATGCTTCTAAGAAGTACTGAGTTCCTAGTTTTAGGAGGAGACGGTTCAAATAATTTGGATCTATTAGGAGCTCACAAGTACCTCAAGTCATTGAGATTTAGAAATTGTTCAACAGTGAAGAAAATGGTGAATCCAACAAAATCAATTGATTTTGGTGGTGTGTTCCCCTCTTTGGAGTATTTGATGTTGTCTGATCTTTCCAACTTAGAAGAGATATGTGACGGCTCAATTCCAGAGGGATCTGATTCTTTCAAAAATCTAAAAAAAGTACAAGTATTCTCCTTGCCAGCACTAAAGCATCTGTGGAAGAGTCCATATCAAAATGTTTCACTCTCCAACCTTTCTTCCATATATATTCAGAATTGCGGCAAGTTACGTAATCTCTTCTCCTTGACAATTACAAAAGATGCTCTTTTACAACTTGAAAGTCTTCAAATTCAGGCTTGTGGAATGATGGAAGAAATCTTCTCAGATGAAGAATTAAACAAAAAGGATGGACAACTAGATCAATCTCATCGTCGAATCATCGCATTCACAAAATTGAAGACACTTATACTAAGATATTTGGAAAATCTCACAACTTTTTGCAATGGAATTGAAAGCATTGAATTCCCTGTATTAGCAGAAATGTATATCCGGCATTGCCCGAAGCTCATGAGTCTTGTTTCTTTTGTTGGGAATAATCATCAAAGTTCGGCAGAGGGCCACGGTCATGGACACGATGATGACACTTTCCATTTGTTTTGCAGCCAAAAGGTATGTACATCTGCATCTAATTTTCAATCTCATGATACTATATATACTATATATACATATTATTACTATTTCCATACCCCGTCCCCCATCCCCAATTCTTTGGCAATTTTTTTGCTCTGTTTAATTCTATTTTTGGCATTTTAAAGATATTGAATAATGGTCACTCTCACTCATTACAAATTTTTAATTTACAATTAATTTGGGAATTGCGTTTTTCCAGTTCTTTAAAATGTATAGCTCTATCACATTTAGGGTTAAATTTTTTTAATTTAATTAACAATTGGAATATTTTTAAGCTGAAATAGGCCTTAAAGATTATTAAACATTATATTAGAACACCAACACAAAATACTAAAGATTACCTTAGTCTACACCAAGTCACCAACCCAAACAAACGACAATATCGGATGGACTTTCAATTTAAATTTTTTTATGACGGTAGATATATGTTTTTGAACTCTAGTTTAATTTCAAGTTTACATTTATTTTCATGATGCATTTATTTAACTAAATCGAGTAACAATAAATAATCATATAAGTACTAAATTTGTGACTTTCTGATTTAAGTGTGCCAGCTTACCTTATTTATGACTTCCAATATTCTCCAACTAAAATCATTTTATGGTCGAAACTTTAAGACAATGGGGCTCTAACTATATTAAAATTTTTATCTTTCTTTTACTCTTTTTCTTTTTAAAATTTCAATTTCTTTTAGATTTAAATATAAATTTCATGTCATATTAATCTTGATTTGGAAAACTGCAATTCCTTATCCAGGTGTATTTAATGTGTTGTTTTGATATTAAACAATAAATAATTATGTTTTGCTTGTACGGCTCTTTTTTATGATTCAATTTTTTATTTATAATATTATTATGACAAAATTTATTTTTGTCATATGACACTATTAAAAAATATTATATTAGTGACAAAATAATAAGTGACAAAGTAAAAGTTGTTATTAATAACATACATTGAGTGACAATAGAATTTTACTTTGTCACTAATGATAGTTTTTAAGTGGCAAGAATTTTTATCTTGTCACAACATAATTTAATAGTGACAAAAATTAATGTTTTAAGTTGTCACCATTAGTAATTAATAACACCCAATAGTGACAATTTAGTGACAAGATTTTCATTGTCACTATAAGTGTGTTACTAATTGTCTACAGTGATAACTTTTAACACTATTCTTGTCACTATTTAGTTTGTAAAAATCATTAAGGTAACAAAACTAATTTTTTTGCCACCTAATGTACAAAATTAGTGACAACTTTTACATTGTCACTTATATTTTGTCACTAATTTATCTTTTTCTTGTAGTGTGAATATATTATGATAATTAAACTGATTCATTTTTTCTTTAAAAAAAAAAAAAAAGAGGATTGCTTCAAAAATTGAGTGAATTCTTGAATCTAAATTAATACTTAAAAAGTAAATTCATTAATCCAATACATTATGTGCAGAAAATTGGATGGAATCCATCTAATATGTGTCAATTTAATATTTATCGAAAACTTCTGTATCAATAAGAATATTTGTAAGGCTCACATATCAATTTTGATATCTGATATGATATTAATAGCAAAGCTCGAGTTCTAATTAACAAATTTATAAAAAAAATATTATAATAAACTTAACACTTAATATGAAATTTAGGTGCCAAAATTTTTTAGTCTCATTAATTATATATTCAACTTGTATTGAGTACATAAATTATTTGGATGCAGGTCACATTTGGTACCTTGAAGAAACTAGAAATAAGAGGATACAACAATATTAGCAAGATATGGTGTTACCAAATCCCACTTGACTTCTTGAGTGGACTTGAGAGATTAACAATAGGAGATTGCGGCCGCATTAGGAGCTTATTTCCATCTTCTGTAGCTGGAAATCTTATCAATCTAAATTTCTTAGAAATTCAAAATTGTCGGGAGATGGAAAAAGTGATTGGGGATGAGGTAAAGTTGCGTGAAAAGTCTCCATTCCATAGGTTGGAAGAGTTGGTACTCAAAGGCCTAACCAAATTAAGGAGTTTTTGCAAATGGAGTTGTGACCTTGAGTTGCCTTCACTAAAATATGTGTCCATTGATGATTGCCCAGTGATGCAAAATTTTACCATGGGATCCCTAAGTACAATAGAATTACGGGTAATCAAAATAAACAAAGATAAATTAGAAGATGTGAGAGACTTGAATGATGCTATAAGACAACTACACTTCAAAGCTGACGAGCGTCTTCGAGCTGCCCAAGTAAGTCTGCAGTTTAAAACTCTTTGTTACCTTAATTTTTTTTAAAGAATTTAAAATGGCAAAATATAGTTTCCCGATAAGATCACTAATTTAAATTAGCACTAATGTGATATTGTGAATTAACTACTTTTTCAGCTGAAGGAAACGAGAGGGAGGGGATTCAGGACGATGAGGACATATGGCAAAATAAAGGAAGAAGAAATTGAAGAAATTTGTTGAGGTGATGGGCCTTTGATTTGGATTGAAAACTAGTTAGTTTTCTACAACTTTGTGTTCATGAATTGACATGAATATTGTCATGTTTTATAGCATTAAATTAGTTTCTTTTTCTCTTTCTCTTTTCTGATTCAAACAGTCTGCTGCATTTGGAGTCAAAAAACATAATCAGCTGAACAAACAAATAAAGCAGATATAGAAGAAGCCACTTTGGAGATTTTCTAACCAAAAGAAGATACATGGTAATAATCTGATGATTCATATGTTTTTACAACCTCTAGCAATTATGCTACTTACATCTATTAAAACACAAGGTTATTAAAACTAATAAATATTTTATTATTTACTATTATTAGATAAATTTAATTATGTAAATAGATTATTTTAAATATATTTCTATTTAACATGATTCAAAATTTTAAGATATCATAACACATAGAGGGGCATTTAGGACTTTAGCTATCAAAATCAATTTTCTTAATTTTTTTTTTTTTTGACTTTTCCCATTTTCAATCCACCTTACAACCAAGTCTGTCGATTTAGGGGGTTTTTGTAATTTTTTTTTTAAAAAAAAGGACTTTTTTGTAATTATGCCAAACCTCATGGGTGGTAGTCGCAATTCACCATAATAATAATAATAATAATAATAATAATAATAATAATAATAATAATAATAAATGGGTGGACTTGATGCACATGTTTTTAAATAAAAGTGAAAAGTTCCTAATTTATTTTTAAAATGTTAACAACTTGCCTTAGTTTTGATCAAATTAATCATAAAATTGCCGTTACTAACATCTTATAAGTTTCAAGATATTATTTTAGCCAAACACATTGAAAACTTATTTTAAATAAGATCTAACATCTTATAAATTTCAAAAATATCTTATAAGATGTAACAACTTATAAGATCTTCTAATAAATAAACTTAGCCAAGCACTCTCTAAATAATTATAAAAAAAAATTATTCAACTCGTAAATGAAAGTAAGTGTGAACGGGAGACTCCGAAGTAAATGCAGGTCTATGCTTCAAAATAAAAATATAATTAAAGAATTAAAAAAGGCATTGTCTAGCTCATAAATGAAAACAAATCTAGCTGTTGAGGAGACTTTGGAGCTGCAGAGTGCGGATAGAAGCATGAAAAGTCTAGTCCTTTTGAAATAATAATAATAATAATAATAATAATAATAATAATAACAACAACAACAACAACAACAACAACAACAACAACAACATTAGGCAATTAAATAAAGCCTTGATTATCTTCATTGATAATAAAAGATGCGTTTAAGAAGATAGCAATATGGTTAAGCAGATAGATCCCAATTCAAAAAGTATAGCCTACCTAAAACGCGTAAAATCTCGTAATGTTTCTAGGCAATTTGGTTTAAAGAAATAGTTAATAATTAATTAATGATTTGTTAATCCCCAACTACTCTTTCTTTTTGTCTGCAATCAACTTGGCCATCTTCCTCGAAAGTATTAGTGAATAAAATAATAAAGAGTAGTTCAATAATGCAATAAAAGAAAATGAAACCTCAGAAGTAATATCTATTGTTCAATAAGGCATCCTCAGATCACCAGAAAGTTTGATACTGAAAACATTACATTGTTGAGCATTTGAACAAATTAATACAAGTAAGCAAGCTGTTTTTATTTTACCTTTAACAAATGTATCTAAGCTTTAATTGTTAGCATTTCCATTAGTTTATCTGCTATATATATATATATATATATATAGTTTTGTGTTAAATATTGCATCCCTGTCTCTCATGATCATCCGAATAAACAGAACCAAATTGGCCAGAAAATTAAGTTAACTATTTTTATATGACCAATTAACAGATGTCTTTTTGCTTAATTCATTTCCACGAAATTCATGAGTTATTGTTCTTTTTGTCTGTCTAGCAATTACCATGAGTATTAACTATTTGCAATTTTGATACTGCTAACGGCAAATTTACATAATATCTATCAATCTATCTATCTATCATTCTTTTTTTGGTTTCTTTATTTGTGTAGATTCATTGCACGTTGCTTTGAATCGGCAATATCCTCCGATATCACATATCCTAGGCATTTGGGGAAATATGGCTGTCTTCTTGCTTAATCATAGTGTCATGTCAATGAAATTGATTCTTGTTCTTCTTTCGTTAATTTCAAGCTAGCTACTCATATCTATCTTTTTTTCTTCTATTTGAATTCTTTGCGAGTTACTCTGCCGTTAGCAGTACTATCCTTTGATTACTACATCTTTTGGCTCTTAAGAGCTTTTAATTCTACTATAAATTATTATTCTAAACAAAATCAGCAGTACTTACGTAATACTCAAATAAATGCAGGAAATGGCAGAAATTTTGGCATGTCTTGTTGGGCCAGCTATGGAACTTGGAAAATCCATTGCTGCACCAATCAAGCGTCAGTTTAATTGTCTCTTTTTTTTCAATAGCAACATTCAGAGCCTAAACAAGGAAGTTCGAAACCTGAATGCTGCAAGAAATGATTTGCAGAGGAAAATTGAAGCGGCAAACAGAAATGGAGAAGAGATTTCAGATGAAGTTACAAATTAGTTAACAAGTGACAATGAGATTCAATGTAGGTTTACTGGAATTGAAACCCAAA
Organism: Jacaranda mimosifolia; assembly: GCA_018894105.1. Taxonomy (NCBI): domain Eukaryota; kingdom Viridiplantae; phylum Streptophyta; class Magnoliopsida; order Lamiales; family Bignoniaceae; genus Jacaranda; species Jacaranda mimosifolia. The sequence continues at coordinate 58,289,656 of CM032117.1, forward strand.
TTCAGAATCTACAAAGTGGTAGTTTGGCTATCAAATCACGATTTTCACTAAGCAGAAAAGCTATAAAGATGACTGAAGCTATGACGGAGCACCGAGGTCTTTGCAAGTTTGATCGTGTATCATTGCCAGCACCACCACCATCAATGCTACCTATTCCATTACGTGATACATATGATTTCCATTCTAGAAAACATGTTGAGGAGAAAATCATGGAAGCTTTGAGGGGTAAGAAGTTCAATATGATGGGGATATTTGGAAAGGGCGGTGTTGGGAAGACAACTATGGCAAAAAGAATCATGACTAGAGTGAGGGAAGAAAATCTATTCGATGAAGCAGTGATGGCAGTTGTCAGTCAAAAAATCGACATGTTTAAAATTCAGAAGGAAATAGCTGAATCCTTGTGTGTGGATTTGACAGATGAAAGTTTAACAACTAGAGCAATCAGATTACATGCCAGACTAGTGGGCAATAAGAAGAGAATTCTTGTGGTTTTGGAAGACGTTTGGGATAAGCTCAATTTGGAGCATATAGGAATACCTTGTCAAAGGGGTTTCCAATGGTGCGCTATTCTTTTCACATCTCGAAATAGGGATGAGCTAAATGGTATGGGTGTTCAACAAGTTTGTCTAGTGGAAACCTTAACTGAACCAGAAGCTTGGTTGCTCTTTAGAGAGAAAGCTGGGAATTGGTTGGATAACTCAAAATTGCTTTCTATAGCAAAAGATGTTGAAAAGAGTGCAAAGGTCTACCAATTGCCCTCGTAACTGTTGGTTGTGCCCTAAAAGATGAGACAAGTGAATCTGCTTGGAAAGATGCATTGGATCAGTTAAAGGATCCCAACCCTATAGATATGGAATTAGATGTTCTTGCCAAAGAAGCATATAAGGCCTTGAAGCTGAGTTATGACTTGTTGAAAGGCGGACTTGCAAAATCTCTCTTCTTGCTATGTTGCCTATTCCCTAAAGATTCTGATATTAGTCTCGACTACTTGACAATGTACAACATGGGATTATGCATGTTTGGAAGAATTATGTTGAGACTAGCAAGAAGAGAAGTATCCGCATTAGTTAAGATGCTAAAAAGTCCACTACAAGGAAAAATGGTTTTAGCGGCTAAATTCTCCATGACAATAATAAAATAGTTGCTAAATGTACAATTTCAGCAACGAAAAGTGATCTGGTTGCTGTAATTAAATTGCATCAATCTTTTTGCGACAAATAAATATTTAGTAGCTATAAATGGTTGTTGTAACTTGGTCAACTTTGGCCAATAGTATAGCAACCAAAGTTGAAACTTTCAGCAAGAATTTACTTGGTTATTATATATATATACCATTTGTAACCAATTTAAAAGGAAAATATTAAAGGTTGCTAGAAGTTTCTTAATTTGACATCAACCACCAACTAATTTCTGCAAAGGAATTGAAAGCATTGAATTCCCTGTGTTAGTTGAAATGGAAATAAGGAGTCATCGAAATCTCAAAAATCCTGCTTCTTCTTCTACTGGCCAAAATAATCATCCAAATTTGACAGGAAGCTATGCTCACGGCTATGATAACAACTCTTTCCAATTATTTTGCATCTAAAAGGTACATATGTCTACATCTTATTTTCATTAATATCATGATACTATATCGATATTGCAAGAAGTATATCTGTCACTAGTTGAGAGGTCGACCAATGCTGGGCTAGGGTGAATGTTTACTAAACTATTAGTATGGGTTTTAGATGTTGATGCAGTTAGGTTGTAAGATAAGAATAGAGAAAATTAGGTGAGGAACAGAACTTTTCCGAATTAATCCCCAATGCATTATATGAGGGGGTATTTATAGCAATGGTTGAGTTCGCCAAGCACAATTCAATTGGCGTGGTGAAGATCTCAGGGGAACGCATGGTTGGATTGGACGGATAAGATTAATTTATATTTTGGGTTCGGATCGATCCATGTGTAAGGGATGCTGATCCTTAGGCTATTTTGTGAATATAAGAGAAGGCAGGGGTATTTCAATTCTTTAGAAATTCTTTCCTTATCATTCATAAATAATGGAGTTGATAAACATCATTGGATCCTAACCATCTACTTCTCTAATTTATTGGATCAACACCAATCCACTTTATCTCCTCCTTTGGATTTGTCGCGAGTTTTGAGGACGTGCTTACTATAAATGACATCCCTCGGTCAAATTTTTTGCCTTTGTTTGCCCCTCCTAAAGCTCAAACCTTACATTAGGAATTCGACCTAATGATCTTCTGCCTACCTAATTTCATTATTTGGCATCTATTAGTAGGTACTTTTTCTACCTTTTTGTCCTACATAGTTCTATTTTCCTGCCAATGATTATTATATTTATTTCTTCTTGGCTCAAATTTCTTCCTCTTCTTTATCGGGTAAGAGTGGTCGGAATTCTCAATCGAATTCTTCGACCTCTGACCATCATAGTCAAAGCACAAGGTCCTCCCACACCTTTATTTTTAGTTGGCCCAAATGACCCTTTAAACGCTCCTAGCAAAATAGGTCATAAGGCTTTTTCATCTCTTCATAGTAAATTCTTTATCCCTAAAAGTTATAAAATAATAATGCCTCAAGCTAGGCAAAAAATGTATCAAGGTCCACCTAATTGTTTAGCTTTCCATATTCCTATATTGGAGGTGGGATTACGGTTCGCTATTGCTAAACCAGTTGCCAGTATTATTAGGATGTTTGGTGTGTGTCTAACCCAATTAGTTCCTAATTCTATATCGAACCTTCTTTTGTCAACTTTTGGTATCTTTTTCATGTCAACCCTTCTACCTGCTCAGGAGATCATGGTTTTTATTATGTAGCCGCTTATTAGAATTTTAAATTTTTGACTAACCTTCCGAGCTCTACTGGTTCCTGGTGCAATAAGTGGTCTTGGGTGGAAGATCCCCCACATAGCCCCTGGAATGTTCTTCGTGAGTGGCAGGACGACAAATCGACCTTATCTTTCGATGAAGAGCCTTCTTGGGTGGAAGGTTTTGTTGAGAGGCATCTTACTGCTTAATGGTTTGATTTTCACAAAGCTTTTAGCGAGGAAGTGCTTAGGCTAGTCAACCTTTCTCCTGCTAGGCTTCAACCTAGAAGAACACTTGGGAATTTTTATTTCGATATTCTCTAACTCTATTCTTACTTCACCTCTTTTTGAAGAAATGATGGCTCTCCAAATGATGATTGAACATGAAGCAAAAGAAAGCATAGGTTGCATCTACTAAGAAACGAAAGTGCAAAGAATGGACTTCTGCACCAGATGAGAATTCAGGTCATGTCTTTCCATCTGATGATACCAATTTGTTGTTGACTAGTGCGACCCCTCAATATGTTTCGGGTGTTGGTCTTCCACCTATGGCATTTATTCCTCTCATAGCAGTTCTTCCAACTGCTGTTGATATCGTTGGAGCTAACGACCCTTCTATTGAGTTATTAGGAAAAGAAGATCAGACTATTTAATATGAGCATTCTTCTCGACTCGATGAGCTTATTCCTATTTCTATCCCTATCCCGCCACTTCCAAAGGCAAGGAAAAGGTTGGCAGTAAGCCTTCCTGTACTAGTCTAGACAGTTGTTTGACTCACTCAAGTGGTCATACCATTTGTTTAAGACGTTGACGGGTCGAGGAGCCTTCTATTAGTCCTAAAATTACTCTTGCTCCCCCCATCGATGCTAGTGCTTTAGAGGGAATTCGTCAATTGACTCAGAGGTTAGAGGTTTTACGTCTATCTACTCACCAGAGTGCCTCTCTACCTCGAACTAGAGTCAATCTTTCTGAGGTTTTGATAAGTGAAGTTGGAGGTGAGTTTATGACCTGTACAATAGTTATATGTGAGAGACGGATCAGGACTTCTTGATGTCGACCCGTTTTTGCTTTGTTGAGGATCATCTTGCTCATAATCTGATGCAAGTACATTTCGCTTCTTTTATATGTGTTTTCATGCGTTTGCACTTTAGGCTTTTGCTCATATGTTTTAATCATCGTGTATAGGCTACTACTTTTGCTTGCCAGCTAGCTCTTCAATATACTTTCTTCCATGACTATTGGGTGGTCACTGAAGCTCAAGTCGATGATCTGAATATCGAACTAGAAAAACTTTACGGTGAGATTGTTGTTTTTCCTTAGAAACTCGATAAGGCTACTCAAGCTACAGACATCGCCTTAAAGAAGAAAGATGAAAAGATCTCTGCTATGGAGAAAAAGATTTCCAAGCTTTAGTCTAATCTTGCCGATGTTCAGAAGAGAGCTATCAACATGTATTCTTAGTTGGAATCAAAAAAGAAGAACCAAATTGAGGCAGGTCGAAAAATGGGCTTGACGGCTATCAGCAGTCGTCATTTTTTAAGTGAAAGCTTCATAAGGCGCATCACACTAGAGTTCGTGATTTCATGCGATCTCAAGTTTTCACTTTGGTCGTAGCTCATAAGCCAATGCTGAAGGCCTCAATAATTTTTGTAAGTACCATAATTAGCTCGAGATGTTGAGTGGTTTGAAGGATGAATTTGATTTAGATTTACTCGATCCCAACAAGATAGACGACCTTCAGAGTTATCCTAAAGTCCCTCTCCTTGACCTGTTGAAAGAGAAATGTGGGTACATTTTTAAAGAGCTGGCTAATCTTAGAAGTCAAACATCTAGTGCTTACTTGGCTTCAAGGATTACTGAGGGATCCCTTTAGTCTGTAGGATTTTAGATCGAGCTTTGTTGAAAATCTCTAGCCTTTTGTAAAGTTGTGACTTGTTTTTGGGCTTATACTTTTGGCCTAACTATAAGCTTTGTTGGTTATATCTTCTAAGTTTGGCAACTTTAGGTCGCGCTTTTATCTCTTTTACAGACCTTTTTCTTATGAATGAATTTCAATGTTCTCATAAAGTCTTTTTTAATTTTTGACCTTTCATAGGTTTTATTGTCCCTATTTGCATTGTGATCTTTTTCATATCTATTCTTTCTTCGTTTTCTCTTCCTTGTGCTATTATTTGAAACATATTCCCTACCATTAACATAAAGATAGATACAACAAAATAGAGTTGAAGACAGTAACATAAACAACTTAATTACTAAAACTAAATCATGACAAATGATACAAAAGATCCCAATGATCATGGGAGATCTTCTCCATTGAGTGTTTGTAATCTATAGGCACCATTCTGTGCCACCTTCAAGACCTTGAATGGCCTTTCCCAATTTTGGTCCAACTTTCCAACATGTTTTGAGACTTCAACTTTCTTCAAAACCAAGTCTCTCACTTCAAAGCTTCTGGCCTTTACTTTTCTATTATAGTTTATTGTCATTTGTCTTTTCTGCAGTAAGATTCTCCTTGCCGCCATGCCTCTTTCTTCTTTAATGATATCTAGGTCAAATGTTCATTCTTCATTGTTCTTCCCCTGATCATACTTTTGCACTTTTAAAGTTTCCATTCCGATCTATACAGGAACAATTGCTTTTGACCCATAGACCATGTGAAAGGGTATTTCTTCCGTAGACGTCTTGCAGGTCACACCATCTCACCTCTTTTTCAAGTTGTCCAAGAGAGTTTAATTGGTCCTTTCAGTTTGATCATTTGCCTGAGGATGCCCTATAGATGTGAAATTTTTTTGTATTTCAATCTCTTTGAACCACTCCAAGATCTTTTTCCTTTGAAATTGCATGCTATTATTTGAAATGACAAATCAAGGTATCCTGATATGGCACACTATATTATTCCAAAAGAAGTTCATGACTTCCATTTTTGATATTTGGATGACTACTTTCGCTTCGACCATTTATTGAAATACTCAACTGCAATAATGACATAGTTTATTTGGCGTTTCGTCGGAGAAAAAAGTCCTATAATGTCTATCCCCCATAAGTTGAATGGGTAGGAAACTTTTATCAGCTTCATTTTCTACTCCTGATATGTAGATCAAATTAGCATATATCCGGTATTTTTGATATTTTTTGGCAAACTCCATAGCATTTTTCACTAATTTCGACTAGATATTACGTTGCCTTTTGATCTTTTAGGCCAACGATTGACCTCCTGAGTGGTTCTTGTAATAGCCTTCATGTACTTCTCTCATAACATGTTCTGCTTGGTCCGCACCTAAACATCTCAAGAGCGGTTCGCTAACTGACCTCTTGTACAATTCTTCTTTTCACATCGTGAACCTTGATGCTTATCTTTGCAATTTTCTCGCCGCCTCTGGGTTTATAAGGAGATTCTCATCCTCTAGATATGCCATTATCTCCTTTTTCCAATCATCATGTGCATCATTTTTTAGCTTAGCGACTATGACCTCTTTCGTAGAGGTCTTCTGGTCATGGATGGCAGACTCCTCCAACGTGACAATCATCACTTTCCTTGTTTTTAATCCACTGGTCATATTAACAAATTTTGAGAGTGATTCTGCCATTTTATTTTTCATCCTTGGTATCTGTACAAATTGGAATCTTACTATTCTATCCATTAAGCTCGTAATCTTTTGCAGGTATTTTTTCATCGTCTTATCCTTAGTCTCACACATCCTATTAAATTTGTTGGCAATCAGTTGTAAGTCAATGTACATGATGAGGTTGATCTTCAATTCTGATGCCATCTTAAGTGCAGCCATCATAGCCTCATACTTTGCCTTATTATTAGTCACCTAGAATTGAAATTTCAGAGCAAAATCTAACTCATCTCATAGTAGGCTTCGAAACCAAATTCTAGCACCCTTTTTTCAAGCCATCAATGATCCATCCACATGTACTAACCACCGATTTGATGTGAGAGAGTTCACCTCCAAACGACCTTCTTCTATCTTTTCTTCTCTCATTTCTATCAAGAAATCAACTAATACCTATGCATTAATCGTTGTTCTACTTTGAAACTTAATAGAGAATTTACTTAACTCGACTGCCCATTTTACTGGTTGCCCTGATAACTTTGGTTTCTTTAATATCTCTCTTAGGGGTTGGTTCGTTAAGACCACTATATGATGGGCTTGAAGATAGGGCCTTAACTTTGTTGTAGACATGACCAATGTTAAGGCAATTTTTCAATCTCACTACATCTATTCTCTGTACCCTGCATCACTTTGCTTATGTAATACACAGGTTTATGGTGCTTCCCCACTGCCTTAGCTATCATCGAGCTAATGACCTTTTTCTATCACAACAATGTACAAGCACAAAGTTTTTCCTGGTATAGGCTTTTATAATAGAGGTGGTGAACTGAGGTACCTCTTTAGCTCCTGGAATGCTCAATTACAATCCTCTATCCATATAAAGTCTCTAAGATTTCTCAACGTCTTAAAGAATGGTGGGCTCTTTTCAACCATGTGAGCGATGAACCTTCCTAATGCAATTATTCGCCCCATTAATTGTTGAACCTCTCTTGCATTCTTAGGTGATGGTATTCTCAGAATAGCTTCTATCTTTTTTGGATTTAGCTTCTATGCCCCGCTCAATGACCATGTATCCTAGAAACTTTCCACCCCTAACATCAAATGTGCATTTAGATGTTTTCAACTTCAATCTATACAGACGTATGATGCTGCGAGCTTCTTTTGAGTGCTCAATATGCTTATCTCTTCTTTCATGCTCTTCACTAGTATATCATCAATGTAGACCTCTATTGTTCAACTTATTTATTCCTAGAACATCTTGTTAACCAACCTTTAGTATGTAGCACCAGCGTTCTCTAGACTGAAAGGCATAACTCAATAGTAATAAACTCCATTCTGAACAACAAAAAAGTTGTTTTCATCCGTATCTTCTGGAGCCATGTGTATTTGGTGATACCCTTGATATGAATCTATTATTATTATGAGCGCACACCCACAGCAGAGTCCACCAATGCGTCTATTCTAGGTAAAGGGTATGGATCTTTAGGACATGCTTCATTTAAATTCGTGTAATATGTACTCATTCTCCATCTCATACTTGGCTTGGGAACTACCACAACATTAGACAACCACTTGGTGAGCTGAACTTCCACTATGAAACCTATCTCTAATAATTTTTTGACTTCCTCCTCTATGACCCTATTTCTTTCAGCCCCAAAATTACGCTTCTTTTGATGAATAGGTCGAGCGTTTGGATCCATGTTTAGTCTATGAACCATGACTTCTAGGTCTATCCCCTTGAAATCTGCAGGTTCTAATACAAACACATCGATATTTTCCTTAAGAAATTCAATTGTCATCATTTCTAATCTTAGATTCATTTGAGTTCTTATCCTCGTGGCCTTTCCTGGATCTTCTGGTTGTAACTCTATATGTTTATGTTCTGAAGGCTCTACCTTCTCTTCTTACTATCTTCCTGAAGGCCAGAGTAGCATTAGGATTCATAAATCAAAACTTCATAAGCTTGAAATTAACTAAGCTACTTGAGCTCTCAAGGATCTAGTCATGCCATAGATCTGGATTAGGATGAATTACCTCTTGTAGCTCAAAAACAAGGAGAAGATCAACTATCTCTCATGAATCCAGAAACTATCTAAAACTAGCATGGTAGAAAGACGGCAATGATTGCCTAGGCTAAACTGCTCCAAAATTCACAAAATTAAATTTGGAACAGCTACACAAATATGGGAAGCCACTATGGAAAATTGGAGCCAAAAAACCTTCTGGATCGCTCTAGAAAAATTCGCCAACCAGTAGATGCTGCAGGTGGATCTCCAAAACTGAGCAAGTCAAGTGCCTTACCTCTATTGATATGATCCACACACCAAACAATCTTTCAATTTCCCATCACTAGAAGCTGGAGTTAGAGAGGAAAAAAATGAGGTAGACGAGGCTGATTTTTAGGTTGGGAAGAAGAAGAAATGCAAAGCTTCAACTCATGATATAAAGTATGGAGAGAAAGATTTTGAAGGGAATGGAAGAATCTAATTCTCACACTTTTCAGCAGCTTATTTTCGAATTTTGCACACCCTCTATATCTATATATAGAGGGTGGGAGGTGTGATGCAAGTTGGCATTAACCCTTCCTAAAGGTGACCGCCCAAGTGGCATGCCAAGTTGGCAAAATTCAAATTCAAGTCTTACTTGAATTTCTAGAGCATTTCAATTTCATTTGGAATCTAATTCCAAATTAATTGAGATGCTAATTTAAATGAACACTTCATTTAAATTTTTCGTCCAAAAAGGATTCTTCCCATTAATTAAATTAAGCACTTTAATTTAATTAATTAACCTTTGATTTAACTCTTAAATCAAACAAGCTTAACTCTTAAGCTTAAATTAGTTAACTTAAACTCTTTAAGTTAACTTGTCCAATTGATGGTCAATATGGTAACTCCTTAATTATTGGTCAAATTTAACTCTTAAACTAGTTGATTAATTTAACACTTAAATCAATCAAACCAAAATTAACCGTTGGATTGGAACCTTGAAAATCGGTCACCAAAAGGTGAATTTTCTAACATTTAGAAAATTGCTCTACCGATTTTGGAAGCTATTTGGCTTTTGTGTGTGACCCAACAGGTTCTACCATTCATTAGGTATGGGCTCACAACTCTTTATGACTTTTGAATATCTCATATTCATTTTAGTTTAAAACTCTTTTTAAACTAATCAACTCAATTCAATTAATCTCATTAATTGAAGAGTACCTAATCTCCATGGTTGATGTCCAACCTCAAGCCTATGGAGCCCAACTAATTGGCCAAAATGAATATTCTGGATAACCATCATAGCTTTACGCGTATCATGCAAATACGGTCCTTCCGTCTCCTATCTCCTGAAAAAGGCCCAAGGCAAGATATTTGTCGGTTTCTTAATAGCCTTGATACTATGTCTCTATTCTTAATTTTTGATTCCCTTGTGTGACCTTACCTTTGGAAAAATATTTTTCTAAATTGTTATACCACCTTGCGCAATGATTTCTTGGAATCGATAAGTGTAGAACACATAGGAGATGTACTCGCCTTTCACAAAAGCGAGGAGTTGGATTCCATCTTGGATCTCACAAACCTCCATGCCAAGTAGCTTGTGCCCAACCTCAACCCAAAAGACCCGCTAAGTGGTCAAAGAAGAGTCAAAGCATGAGGACCGGACATAAGGTTATCATAGATCCTTAGGTCAGAGGAGTAATAATATGCACTGGCGTAAGCGGGAGAATTAACCACTACTAACTTGCCACTACGGCTATCTAGTAGATTCTCCTAAGGATCTTCAGTGCCTTGTTCTCTAACAAGCACTCATTAACATGCACCCATATCTCATACAGATTGCTCATGGAACGGAGTAATATCCAGCTCTTGGATTTATGCATCGTTAGTGCAAGTCCATCTGGATCTCAAATGCCCCGTCTCAAAAGATCATATAACTTAGAAGATTTAAGATCACAACCATGTAGGACTTATTCCATGGTCACCGACTTAAGTCCCGTAGTCATGTGTGATCTAAGGGCTTTATCCAAATGTAAGTGAAGTAATATAAAGCATAAGATGGAGATGACCATATAAAGAATATCATTCAATCAAGATTGTTTTACACGGAAATAGCTTTTACAAAGCCAATCTAATTGGCTTGCCAGACACTATTCCAACACTTCCTACTCCATGCTTGTAGGCAGCTCCATGCCTCTACCTATTTCTGCTCTTACAACTTTGCTCTCCTTAGACTTAGGCTTGGTTAAAGACGTGTTGTAAAACACACAAGCCGCTTTCTAATCACAACTTATTCCCCTATGGCTAACTTGGTAAGAAATTTCATTTTCAAATGATATGTGGAAACAACAGCCTGAAACTAGTTGAGACCTGGCCTGCCAAATATCACATTGTACACAAATGGGCAATCGACTACCAAATACTTCAACGTTTTGTTCCCAAAGAGGCGGGGAGGTCGACTGTTCCAAGTAGCACAACTTATGATCCCCTAAAACTAATTAATGGAGTATTGATTAGTTGTCTGTTCTTTACATCCAAGTCCATATTTTTCAAAGTGCTGAGAAAATTATGTTTACTGAGCTACCACTATCCACTAATACCTTTTGCACCAAGTAAGCAATTCTACCATTATCACCATAAGGTCGTTGCGGAGTTGCAACACTCCCCTTAGATCGATATGATGAAAGTTTGTAGGTTATGTGTTCTTTTTTAGGACAAGCACTATGAACTTCTTCAATCTACTCGGGCGTATATCTTCTAAGCTTTGCAAAAGACTCCACATATAGGTCTTCCTGCTATCATGTTTATAACACCTTTTTTGCGGAGGTTGCATCATCACATATCTTTTGATTTTTGCTTTGTCCTTATGTCTTCCATATTTGTGATATCTTTTCTATGGGCTACGAGAGTCACTCCTAGAATGACTTCTTCAGTACCCCCTTACCTTTAGACCTTTCATATGTGCTCCTTTAGGGATGCAGCATAAATTCTTTCAAATATTCTTGTCTGATCAATCTTTTGATCTCATCCTTCAAGTGAGTACAGTCCTTCATGTCATGTCCTTTGTCTCAATGGAGAGCACAATATTTCTTGGAGTTCTTCTTGTTTGTTGTATCCCGCTATTTTGCAGGCCACCTCAGCACATGGGATAGGGCGATGGTGAACATAACTTTCGTCTTGGAGTTTGCAAAGGTGTGTAATGGCTAAATTTTGGTCGAGGTGGGGAATATAGGCTAGACAATCCCCCATCTATAAATTTTTATGACGTTAGATATAATACTTGGTTCAAACTCTAATTTAATTTGAGTATATATTTATCTTTATGAGATATTTATTTGACTAAATAAATCTAATTATTAATAGAGTAATAATAAATAACCATATAAGTAATCAAATTTGCGGCTTTCTAATTTAAGGACGTGTCAGTTTATCTTATTTTCGAGTTTCAGTATTCTCCAACTAATTAAAATCATTTACGATCAAAAATTTAAGATAATGGGCCCCTCATTTTTGCATCCTTCCCCCTAATTCATATTTCAATTTTCAATAATATTAAAACTACATTGCACTTGGATAAGATTTGTTATAATTTTAAAATAAAAATTTTATGAAATGAGATTTTAATGAAACTTAAAGGTTTAGATTCGAAAAAGAGGCACAAGAAATGATTTCCATGTTTATTTATCTTTTTGTTTTACTCTCTCTTTTAAATCTTAAGTTTTTAGAAATTAAATATAAATTTCATGTCATAATTTTGATATGTAAAGCTACCTTTTGTTTTGTAATGTAATAAAATAGTCAATATTTATATCTCTTGCTTATATGGTTCTATTATACTACTCAACTTCTTATTTATAATATTATGATGATTAAATTTATTTAGTCATATGAATATATTATAAAAATTAAACATACACACACACACACACACACACACACACACACACATATATATATATATATATAAATTAAAGAGGACCGTAGCTGATAAAATAATTAAATGGATACTTGAAACTAAATTAATGCTTAAAAGGTAATTTAAAGCATTCTGTACGGAAAATTGGAAATCAATTAGACTATTTGTAAAACTCACATATCAATTTGATATGTGATATGGTATTAATAGCGAAGCTCAAGCGTTAATCGGAAATTTTATAAGAAAAAAACCATTTATAAATTTGACACTTAATATGAATTTTAGGTGCCAAAATAATTTTTAGTCTTATATATAATCAATTTGCATTGGGTACATAAATTATTTGCATGCAGATTGCATTTGGTAGCTTGAAGTATCTAGATATTGAATATGATAATGATAACATTAGCACTTTATGGTGTCACCAAATTTCACTTGGCTTTTTCAACATACTTGAGGAGCTAGTGATATTTGATTGTGCGAGCATTACAAGTTTATTTTCATCTTCAATTGCTGGAAATCTCATCAATCTCAAAAAACTATAAATCCAAAGTTGCCACGAGATAGAAAAAGTGATTGGGGATGAGATAAATTATGTGAAAAGTCTCCATTTCATAGGTTGGAATGCCTTACACACGAAGGCCTATCTATGTTAAGAAGTTTTTGCAAATGAAGTTGTGATCTTGAGTTGCCTTTGTTAAAAGAAGTGCATATTGATGAGTGCTCAATGATGAAAAATTTCACCAAGGGATCACTACGTGCACCAAAATTGGAATATATTGAAATAGGCAAAGATGTATCAAGAGACATGAGAGACGTGAATGGTGCTGTACAACTGAACTTCAAAAGTTAATCAGTGTCTACAAATCTCTACTTTCCCGTAAGTCTATAAATATATAAAACTCTTCATTACCTTAATTAGCTTCTCTTAAGAGTACGTTAGAGCTGATAAAATTATATTTTCTCGATGTGATCACTATTCAAATTAGCACTAATGTAATATGAGGAATCAACTTCTTCTTCAGCTGAAGGAAAAGAGGGGACGAGGAGGAACAAGAGGACAAAGGTGAAATAAAGGAGGAAGAAATTGAAGAAGTTTGTTGAGGTGATGGGCTTTTGATTTGATTGAGAATTAGTTAATTTTCTACAACATGTCATGAACATGAATAAATTTTCCTCCATTCCTACTTATATATTCTCCAATTGTAGAATCAAAATTCCTTTTGTTGATTTTAAATTTACTTTATAATTTATATTTAACTTATAATTGATAACGTACATCCAGCCCAAAGTGGTACTGTATGTCTTTGTTGAGAAAACTCATGATTTTAGTCTGCTTGCTTATTTTTCTACTTTCTCATACAACGTGTCCAATTATTCTATTTTAATCTTCTTATTTTGAGACTGTATTCATAATTTTCTATTTTATTCATAATATATTCATGAAAGTGAGGAGGGCCAAGCTTTACTATCTGAGATATCAAATGAATGCACTGAAGAAGCAATAGCTCCCTCGGCTTGGATACTGCAGAAGACAAAAAGGTTATGTTCATAAGCATATGGCTCAGACTTTTTTTTGTTTTGTTTTCATTGGAACTAATTACTTTGCAACATTTGGTTCTGTTTTGGGGGATTTTGGGAGTATGTTTTGGTAGTTGGATTAGAAAATGTAGTTAAAATAAAGTTATGTTGGGTTTTACTTTGGGAGAAAGATAAATTCTACTGTAAATATTGTAAGTTATTATTGCCACATCAAAATTTTCTATTACTATTTATACTATTTATCCCTGTAACAATAGAATAACTACCACATCATTTCTACCCCATTACTACCACTTAGTTCCATAATAATTGATGAATTTATACATATTTTCATTTCTATGAATTTTTTTTCTTTTTAATTTTTCTACATCTATGTTATATCTCATTTATCTTATTTTATTATTTTTATTTATTAATAGTTTATGATGAATATCATAAACTCCCACGAAAAACTTAAGATATTTGAGCTTTACATCTTAAGCAAGTTTGATGTTCTTCGTATGGATGCGTAGAACTTCAAGACAGCCTAGTTTCATCAGGAACACCAATGTCTATCGCCCGACCAAATCTCCCAAACCTTCTCAGGGCAGGATCAAATGTCACTGCTATTGGGACGGTCTGTAGCACCAATTACAATAATGTGGGCACGAGCTTAATTTGAGTCCATCCATCCGCGTCGACGAAAAGTTGGGGCAAAAAAAAAAAAAAAATCTCCTCTCAAACTCTCCACGCGTTTTCTCTCTTTTGGGAGCAATGGAGTCAATTTAATCAATAAATATTATAGATATATGGTGCATCCTTTTTAGCTATCTCAAATGGCTTCCTAAGATTGATTTCACTTGCTCCTGCTATTATTTTGGCATAATTTCAGGTCCATTAATTTCGGGCTATCAAGGTCTTTTCAAATGCTTATCCTTAAGCTGTCACTAAACAGGATGGAGAGAGATGACAGACAAAATCCAAAGAGATTACTACAAGGAATCCACGTAATGTAAAAGATCAAACATTGAATTCAATAAGTTTTTGCTCTAAGTTTTTTAGTTAATGATATTAGTCATAAATTCACATGACCGCTGTTGAAGATGAGGTTGCAGAAATGAAGGGCATCAAATGTGAAAACAAGACCCAATTAACTTATCATATAAACTTTTTAGTATTATATTCAAAAGTAAATTAAACTGTTCAATGGCACAAAGAGAGGCACAATCAAATATTGGATACATCTTTTTCTTTCTCAAGTCATAAAAGTGAAATCAATGGAGACAACTTAGATAAAGCTAATAGCAACATTAACTTTTACATCTAATAATATTAAAATAGTAATATATATAAAATATTTTAATTAAATTCAATTCAATTTAACTAAAAGGTAAAATAAGTAGAAAATTAAAATAAATTAACTTTATTATGATAGTATATTTTTAATAATTTTTTAAATTAAAAAATAGTAATGGCATCCAAAATAATTTAATTAAACATTTTATTAATTAAAAATAGAAAAAACTGAAAATTAAAAAGATAAAAATTTAAATCTATCATCTAAAAATATAATTTTAATTATATACTTAATAATATTAAAATTAGAAACGTATTTACAACTTAATTAATTTTATTTATTAATTGAAAAATAAAAAAATGAATTCCCCCTCAAGCCCCACCCCACCCCAGCCCTCCCCCTTTTCCCTTTCCTAGCCCACCATGCCATGACGTCAACACCCCTCCCCCCAATTCCATTTCCCATACGGCAATCTGGCCGCAATGGCCATGGCGACATCAACCCCACCTCCATTTCCTTTCCCTTTCCCTTGCCTTGACTCCTGCCTCCCCCGAAAGCAAGCTGGTCGTTGGCCATGGTAGTAGCCTTCTCACCATCAGCCTTCGGCAGGCTTATGTGGCTGCTTGCAGCAGCAACCGCTGGCTATTGTTGTGCCGAAGGGTGGGGGATGCTTGGCGGTGGGGTGGGGGAGATGGGTGTTTATATATATACACACACAGAGAGTATATTTACATATATGTTTGTATTTAATATATATATATATGTATATGTATATATATATATAAATATATAAATATCTTTTAAAAATTATAGCATTTTTTATTTAAGTTTTTTATTTTATTTTATTGAAGTGGTAAGTGTATATGCCATATCAACGGCCACATAGGCGGTTAAGGGAAGAGTTTGCTGACAAGGTGTCATGTGGCGCTCCATAGGATGCCATGCAAGACCAAGCTAAAGAAAAATAAAATCCATTCCCAATTTATCCTCAAATTGCCAAATTTTTAAAGGTGATGTACCAGTTTTGGGCCCGAAAGTTAAATTCCTACTTTGCCAGTAGTGATAAGATAAGGACTAAATTTGATGGTTTGTTCCACTCTTTGGGTAAGGAACACAATATCTTTCTGACTTGCTCGCTTTTCGATATGACTTTTCCCAAGGCAAACATTACATTCATGATTTTCATAAATTGAGCATACATTTGGCTCATTGATTTATCTATTTTCATTGAGAACATTTCAAATTGGTGAGTGAGAAGAGCAATTCTTTCCAATTTTATATGAGGGTTCCTTAATAGGTGATTTGCAACATATATCCCACATTCTTCTGCTGAAAAGCAAATGTTGACATGGTTATATTCCTTTTTAACGAGGGCACATGACAGAATATTCTTTGCCTTAGCATTGGTTGAAAGGATTTTCTTATCTTCCTTAGTAAGTTCCAATCTGCCCTTTGGTGACATGCCTAAGTTGGTAGGAATAAGGGGACCATCAATGACAATGGTCCAGAGATCATAGTCTAGAGCTATGAAAAATTCTTGAATTCTAGTTTTTCATGTGGAATAGTTAGTTCCATCAAATAGGGGTGGATGGGTATGAGATTGGCCTTCTACATAGATGTTGAAACTAGAGGCGGCTATATCAAGGAGGTAGCCTGGCTCGGATGCCAATTGAAAGTTTATGAAGTTTAATATAAGTAAAGGAATCATAAGATAAACTAGAATATTTCCTGTGCATACATAAGCATATGATCAGCCATTTTCCTTCTTTATTTTGATGGCAATATCTTTCCTTTTTCACTTGCCAATGGTAACTTGCTTGTTATAATATTCCTACCAAGTTAGCATAGATAAAGAAGGATTTCCAAATGGTAACTTGCCATGCTAAACAAGGGATGCAAACAAGGAAGAAATTATTGATAGAACATTATCAAAATTACTCCAGAGAAGATCCTAACAACCTCTCTCTTTTTGATGATGACCAAGCAAGAGCTGCCCCCCCTCCCCGGTCAAATGCAACAACAACTCAACAACCATTCAATATAGTGTACAAGCTCCTCCCCCTGTCAAATGTAATATGCTACTTATTTGATCAAGCACAAATGAGTCTACCCTTGACATATGTGGTATTCAACCCCAAAAAAATCAAAAGTTGATTAAAGTAAGATTTAACTAAAAAGTACTTAGCCATAAGAGTTCAGTCCTAGTCAAAACAAACATTAGAAGTTGATAAGAACAATACTTAATAAAACACTTAGGCATAAAGTTGTCTGCAGTACTTAACCAAAACAAAAATTGATATCAAATAAGAGCATCACATATTAAAAACATTAGGATAGAGATTAGCAGAAATACTGAGTAGGGGGTAGAGAACTGTTGACCAGATAATATATCTCCCCCTTCATCATCGAAAAGTCAATCTCCGCAGGGACTTCACGAAGGCTATGATGAAGATCCTTGATGTCATGGCGCAAATTACTGATATGGTGGTGAGAGCATTGAAAATTATCATCCAGAGAAGTAGGAAGAGCAACAACTTAGGTTTAGATAGCAGTTACAATATTAGCAAGGGCAGAAAGTTGAGTTTGAAGGTCTGTGACCCTAGTGGAAATGGCATCAATAGAGCTTAGAATCTAGCTAAGGGAGACTGTCTTTTCTTGGAGGTAATGGCACCGGAAGCAGTTGATTGAGTATCATGGACAGAGTCAGGAAGAGTATAGATAGACTGTTTACCCTTGTTCCGACGAGATTGACGTCATGGTACAGGAATAGCAATTGAGGTAGATGGGCCTTTGAACCAAACACCATCCCACTATGCTAAATTTTCACATTTTTTAGGCTTACTAAGTCCACAACTTTGAGTTCATGAGATCTTCAATCCAAGGAGAAGGTATGGAAACATTTTCCATCCTAAAGATTATAGTTAACAACATGGCACACAGGAGATTTTTGGGAGAGTGAATAAGGGCATAATGAATATAGTCTAAAATCAAGTACCCAACATATAAACATTGCCCTGTGACAGCATATAAAGCAAGAAGACATATAACCTATTCATGTCCATGGAGTGTCTACCACTAGTGGATGTGCTTGACAAAATAGTGAGGGTGATAATTCTATGCATAAAAAAATGATCAATACTAAGCATATTCAAAGCTTTACTGTTAGACAATTTAGGATATTTTCCTTGCTAGAATAAGGCTTTAGCATGAGACAAGTTAAAAGTATTATGAAAACGCCATTCCCCAAACGCAAAGAACCTGACTCCAAAGATGTCCAAACTAAAAAATTGATTGTGTTTTGCTGTTGTGAGGGTGATAAGGGTATCCAAGACATTATAGTAAAGGATTAAAGGGTTTGTCACAGGGACTTCTTCAGATGTAAGATTGGTATAGAAAAGTCTTACTAGGAGAGGGTAGGTAGGTTCGTCGATACTCATTAGGATCCACCAACCAATCTCATCAACCCACTTTAGAACCAGAGATTGGAGAATATTTTTAAAGTCAATTCCCTTTCCTCTATTGATGTTATGATTTTGAATGAAAGAAAAAATATCAGATGCTTGGTTGGTGGAGAACTTTAGTTTTTGTGGAATGGAGGAAAATCCCAATTATGATAGAGAGAATCATTAAGGAATTTGCTGGAGAAGGCGAAGGTGATTTGTGAAAGGGATTAGGTAAAGATGAACAACCAAGGGAGTGGAGGACAGAGGGGTTAGCAATATGAGAGTTTTGTGGAGTAGATCCATCATCGGGGGGAGTATTGTGAGAGGCTAATGCATGGTGACAGGGCCATTATGGAGGTTCGATTTCACTATTAGAGACCACAAGACAGTGATGATGGGTTATTTCGGTGTCTTTGGGTCATGAAAGTTGAAGAGCTACTTTGCAAAGACAGCAGCGGAGTGAGATTGGTGCTATTTCAGTGAATTGGTGATGACGAGTAGGTTTCAGCGAGGAGAAGAAAAAGATGATTTTGGGAATGTGAGCAGCCAATTTTGTTTTCAAAAATGGATGATTAAGTTTGCAGAGTTTTTCGAAGGTAGTAGATGTTATTTTGTGGAAAGGGCTTGGAAGTAAGGAAAGATACTAAAAATTTTAATTTTCAAGCAAATAAATTTGTACTTAAATTAGGCAGGAAGGGAAGTAATTCCTAATTTTTCTTTAAGAAAATAAAAAATTTTCTCAAATAAAGGTTTGGTGAAGATATCAACTAATTGATGTGAAATAGCCACATATTCTATGCAAAAATTTCCTTTAGCAACGTGATCTTGGATAAAGTGGTGATGAATTTCTATATGTTTTCTGCAAGTGTGGTGAACTAGATTTTTTGTAATGCTAATTGCACTGGTGCTGTGACAATAAATAGGAATACAGGAAAAATTTAATCCAAAGTTACTGAGAGTTTGTTTCATCTAGATTACTTGTGTGCAGCAATTCACTAAGGCCATATACTCAGCTTCTGTGGTTGAGAGAGGAGCCACAATTTATTTCTTACTACACCAGCTTACAAGACAGTCACTAGGAGTTAGCAAGTTCTAGTGGTGCTTTTGTGGTCAACTTTACAACCTACATAATCAACATCAGAAAAAAAAAAAAAAAAAGAGAAAAGGAGATTGATCGAGGATACCAAAGACCTAGGTAGGGAGATCCTTTTAAGTATTGGAGGATTCATTTAACTGCATTGAGATGAGATTCCTTGGGATTTGCACGAAATTTGGCACATACACTAGTAGGAATTTAGTATGTCTGGGCGGCTTGTAGTAAGATATAACAAATTGCCAATAACTCCTCGATACAAAGATTTATCAATGCTATTTTCCGATCGATTAAGTTCCAGTTTAGTATTGGGGGCCATAGGAATTGTGGATTCTTTATAGTTTTCCATGCCAAATTTTTGCAAAAGTTCTTTGATGTATTTTTCCTGGTATAGGAAAATTCCTTTAGAAGTTTGTTTAATTTGCAAGACAAGAAAGAAGTTAAGTTATCTCATGAGACTCACTTCAAATTCGATTTTCATGCATGAGACAAAATCATTACAAAGTTCAGTTGAAGTTCCATGAAAGATAATATCATCTAGATAAATTTGAACTAACAAAATTTCCTTTAGATGGTGTTTGGTGAAAAGAGTTGTGTCGGCCGATCCCATGGAAAAACCTTTTGATAAAAGAAAAGTGCTCAATCTTTCCTTTTTCACCTACCAATGGTAACTTGCTTGTTATAATGTTCTTGCCAAGTTAGCATACATAAAGAAATATTTCCAATGGTAACTTGCCATACTAAAGAAGGGATGCAAACAAGAAAGAAATTATTGATTGGTCATTATCAAAATAAAGATCCCAACAATGAAGAAAAGTTGTGTGAAAAATCTCTATTTCCTAAGTTGAAATGCCTTATGCTCAAAGACCTGCCCAAGTTAAAGAGTTTTTGCAAATGGAGTTGTTATTTTATTTACTATATATTATAAAAATTTTAGCACATGCATCAAATGTGTTAAAATTACTAGTTCAGATCAAAGTTTTGTGTATCTATGGTTACTAACAAATTAATATTTTGGTGGCTAAATAGCAAATATAGTGAAATGCAAACTCATATTTCTGAAGGGTTATTTCAGACATGAAAAATACTAGAATTTTCAGAAAAATAATGTTGATTTGTACAGTTACCAATGGATTCTTTTCCTTCATTTAGCATAAGACTCATAACTCATAAAGCGAGATAGCTATGGAAGAGATTAATCTGTTAGAATGATCTGAATAATTTTAATGATTATGTTCATAAGCATATATATGGCTAAGATTTTTGCTGTCGAAACTAATAAGCGTTTCATATTTACCTTTTTCCCAAGATTGGCATTTTCATTATTAATGAATCACTTATAATAGAATGTTTAAAGAACAGAAGCATATCTTGAGAGACACGATTTTAATACTGCATACGTACCCTGCTATCTAACTGTTATAGTACTTATAATGTCATTTTGACAATAGTACTCAAGGGTGAAGTTGATACAGGACTTTTAATCTTAATTTCCATTTATTAAACTATTAATGTTTTGATTTCGGTATCAAATTTTCACAAAAGTTTTGTGGCTAATTATTTGGCAACATTTGGTTGTATTTTTTAGGGATTCTAGGAGTATGGTTTTGGTAGTCGGATTAGAGAATATATTAAAAATAAATCCAAGTTTGGTTTATATTACTATATGTTATCGCGATTGGCAATCCAAATAAAAGTAAAAATCATATATATGTTTCAAAGTGTAAGAAAGTTGAAAATGGTATAAAGTCCATCGAAAAACTTAAGATATTTGAGCTCTACGTCTTCAGCAAATTTCATGTTCTTTGTATGGATACATAAGTATAGACGGCACACTTGATACATAAGGTAGACGGATTAATCCAAAAATACTATCATGAAGAATCAACATTATGTAGTAAAAGATCAAGCAATGGATCTAATAATTTCTTGTTCAAGTTTTTAAGTTAATGATATTAGTGATGGACTTACATGACCCCAGTCGAAGATGATGTTCTAGAAGCAACGGGCACCAAATGTGAAAACAAGACTCAATAAACTTATCATATTAATTTTTTATTATTGTATTCAAAGTAATAATTAAATAAATTGTCCGACAGCAAAAATAGATTCATAATAAAATAATGGACAGGAAGTAGAAATTGGATGCAACTTTTTCTTAGTCAAGTCTGTGATCTAGCTCATAATTAAAGTAAAATGATTGATGGAGAATTTAAAGCAATGTTTTCGCGCAATGGTTAAAGGAATAACAAGAGATACACAAAGTCTTACAAAAGTAGAAAAGAAGTATAAAAAATGACAAATGATCAATAATTAGGTCTCGACCTACTTATTTTGTCATCCACTTAAATTCTTTTTCCTCGAAAGGAATAAAAAATAAAAAAGTAATTCAATAATGCAATCAAAGAAAATCAGGGAATTGAAAATGCAATAGAAATCTTATAGCATTTCATTGTTGATATATCATATCACAGCTGCGTAGCTTCCCAGTCAGCACATACAGGTAAGTAAGCAAGCTATCCATTCTCCACTAAATTAAGTTGTTCATTTTACTTTTAACAAATCTCAGCTTTATTAATTAGCATTTTCCTTAATCTGCATTCACACAGAAGCATTAGCAAATTTAACAATTTGTTATACGTACAATTAACAGAATCTTTGCCACTAAATTAACTTGTTCTTCATTTTGGTTTAACAAATCTGAGTTTTAATTATTAGCAACCATGCTAAGAGACGATGAAAGTTTCCAAACTTGCTCACTCTCAAACCTTTTGTAAATAGATCAACAACTCGATCCTCTATCTTCCGTCCGTTGATGCTGGTTCTGTTCTCTTCCTGTGTGAAGAAAGTCCCGTTTATCGTCTTTCATTGACTGAATGGATACCGAAGCTTGCTTCAACCTAATCTCTTCTTGTAGAACTCTTTCCTTCATAAAATGATAACGCACTACATGTTTTGATCTTGCATGAAAAATTGGATTCTCTACCAAATGTATTGCTGATTGGTTTGTCACAACACAAAGAAATTACATAAGATATATATGGGTTGATGTAGATCCTTCATAAGTTGTATAAACCAAGTGCTCTCTTGAGCAGCCATTGTTGTTGTTGTTGAGAATTTACCAAAGTATCTATGCTTAAGAAAATTAACCTATCATCTGTTATATGGTTGCTCTAACCGCTATCAAGATACCGGAAAATCCTTCTTTTATTCAGTGGCTACTAGACAAGCATAAAACACGTTTAATTTGTCCACCTTTTTCCTCTTTTGAAAATTAGCTTCTTGTTAATTTTACTATTGGATATTTTCTGTGCGATCCTTTTTAAGATGTCCAAAGTAGGATATTTGTGACATTTAGGCTTGTCTTTATGCCAACAGTCTTTGTAATCATGACTATTTTCTTCACAATATAGAAACCACTGCTCCTACCTCCAAGTTTCTTCCACTTTCTCTACCGTTTCTCTCACCTCAAAATAATTGCCCTCTATTTTGTTAACCAATCTTTCCTCGGATGGCCCAATGCTTCCACTAATTCATGATTATTCATTTCAGATTAAATCTTTCCAAAAGACAAACCAATCTCTTTTCCCCCAATCTTTATTTTGTGCAGTCTTCATCATATATCTCATTCAATTGGCTAACTTAGACAAATTTTGGAATGAAATTCAGTTAAGTTTTCCTTTTTCGTTCAGTCTCAAATTTTTGAACTCTCTTTTAAAAATTTGAAGTTTAATAACTTACATTATCATGCCATCTCCAATGGTGGCTGATTTGGGGTGCTATTTAACATTTGAGATGCTCCAATCTAAATGCTATTTTGGTTCCAAATATGGACCAAACGCTCTATTTTATTATTTTTTTGCTTTATTTAATTTATTATAATTAATGTAAAGAATTTCAAAAATTATATTAATTTATGTATTAATTTATAAGTGAATTTAATTTTTTATATTAATTATGTATTAATTTATGTACATTTTTATATTAATTATGTACTTTGTATTAATTTCTATATTAATTATGTAAATTTTAAAGAATTTTTAATTATATTAATTTTTGTATTGATTTCATATATATTTTATTTCATATATTTCAAAAAAATTTATGTCATATATTTCAAAAGATTTTAAGTGTAAAATTATTATTTTTTTGACTTATTGATTATTTTTTTGTAAGCAAGATTTATATCATTAAATCGTGATAAATAAATTGCACCGGTTTATAAATTTATTTATATTGTTCTTTCTCCTTTAGGCTTCAAGTATGTAACTTTGAAAGCTGCTTAACAAAATAATTTTTTTCAATTGTTAATTTTTTCCTTTTTCTAATTTTTTTAAAATTGAAATTAATTAATAATTGATAAAAATATAAATACAAAAAAAAGTAAAATAGAGTATCCAAATATATTAAAGTGATATTCATGTATATAAAAATATATAAAAAGTAGAATCTAAGGATATGCTACTTGATGTGTTAAATTTGTAGGGTGCAATTTTGCTGATGAGGCAAAAAAAGGACCTTGAAACAGATTCAGGATTGTAGATGGTCTCATCTCTTCCAAATTCCATTTGCAAAGTTTGCCAAAAAAATTTCACTTTGTTGGTTCTCATTATCATTGGGAAAATTCAATCTCTTACTAGTTATTAGATCTTTGATAAAGCAACTACATATTTTTATTTTGTCTTCTTCAACTACTACATTTAAGCTATCGTATATGCACCTTCTTCATCTTCTTCATAGATGTTTTCTACAAGTTCCAACAAGTCCAAAGAGCCCAACAATGTTTTCGCTTTCTTGCTTAAAAATTCATCACATTAGCTAAGTTGGCCGTGAGAATTTTCTACTATAATTTCTTTTCGACAATAATCTTCTTCTTGTGCACTGATGCTATTCAAAAATGGAGTTAGAGTCCTTTTCAAAAATTGACAAAGTTTCGAATTCTCTTTTTTGAAATGTGGTGTAGAAAGTTTTCAGTTCTCCATATTTTGCAAATAATTTTTTGAACCTAATTTGACTTTGGGGCTTAGTATTTATTGTGTTTTCTTTCCTTAATAGGCTTCAACCCATTAGGATTAAGATGTTCTTTGTGGTGGGTTTAGTCAATTGGACTCTTTGGCCTTTTTATTCGTTCACTATATTGATTGGGCATTTTTAGTCAATTTTTACTTTTTTTTTACCTTTAAAGACTTAATTTTTCATTTTATCAAGCTCCTATTTTCAATTCCAAAGTTTTATTTACATGTTGAACATAACGTTGAGTTTTAATTTTTATCTGATCTTAACTTATTTTGAATAAATTTTAATAATGTGATCAATTATTTTTAGTATTCCTATTTTGAGAGCAGGGAAGTACGACCTAATTTGGATTAGAATCCAAGTTAAGTCAAAGTTCCGTCATCGTTCACCTTGAGCGGTGGCCATCATTGTGGTTGCTAGGTAGGTACCGAGGTAGGACGCCAAGTGCTCTCTTGGGTGCCCTAGCTGGGCCACGACACTTCCTCTAATGTTGGGTTGCCGAGCCTTCTCTAGGGCATTTGGACTTTGCTAAATATTTCCAATGCTTGTTCTTTTGACGAATAAGACTATTCACTTTCCTAGTGAAAGAATCTATCTATGCTCTAAATAGTGGCAAACGTAACTTATTTCTCAGAGAGACTTAGAAAAATTTCTTGAGATGAAGATTTATACTTTGAAAATTGCTAAGGACGTTCGTCAAAAGTTTGTGCTTGGCAACTAACATAAAAAAATTTATTGGATGTTTCATACTTGGGAGATCCTTCAGGATTGCCAGTACAAATCATGGTTCCAATTACCACTGTTGCTTTTCTTAGAGAGTACTTTGCTTATCATGCGTGTTAGGAGGCCCTGCCAAGCCTTAGTTCTTGGAGGTTATTTTTTAATGTTTGCAGGGGGTTGGTTTTCGTCGCTAGAGTTGTGCTGACTTTGATTCATGCAAGAAAAAGAATTAAAATCTTGCAGTGACCAAGTGTAGATCGAACATAAGTGCGTTGACTTGTGTGTCTCATTGAGGTTGAAGAATGTCTAGCTTCACGTTTCGCTTAAGATTTAGATTTTTTCATGTGGCTTTTATCTCGGTGATCCTCTAGGATCACTGGCAAAGTTTTGTATTCTCTTAAGTACTTAGACCTTTTTTGAAGCTTGTGAAGTTGTCTTCATGAGCAGGACAAGTTCTCAAGATAACTTATTATCTTTTCCTTTGTGTGCCCATAAGGAAGGCATCTCTACGGATAGCGGTTGAGGTAATGTTAACTTTATTTGTATTGCGAGGATTCTCCTTATTTTGTGTTGTCGCATTTTTTGAATTCATGAACTCTTATTTAGTGTTGGTAGTTTTTGCTTGTGCACTCACTCCAGCAAAGTTAGATCTTGAGGGACGTTAGCTCATTTCCTTTGCTAAGTTTGAGTTTGCAGGCTATGCTGTAACTTTGTCATTTTTGCTATGGCACCCTGCTTTTCTATCTAACTTAGCATTTTTTATGGAGGTTCATATTCTAAGGATTGTTTGTGAGCTCTTCCAAAGCCAAGTTATTTTTGGAGTCCCTTTGGGTCTCTCATTGAGGCCTTTTTTTGGGATCTCTTGGAATGTGCTCTGCATTTTATTGTTTTGCATGATCTTTGGAGGTTTTATTTTGGAGGTTTTACTTTGCGCACCAAAGATTTTTCCACTAGGCGGACTTATGATCATATTATCAAAAGTGTTTTTTGTAAGCCTCTTTGAGGGGTCTTACAATAATTTTGTTTCTGTAAGCCCCTTCTTGTTTTTCCTTGGATGGCTAAGTACATGGCAGATGTAGGGTAATGTCTACATACGCCAGTAGTATCAAACTTCACATCTTTGTTATGGAGGTTTGAGTATTGCCGTGCTCATTTTTGCACTAAGCCATTTGGAAGACTTATCCTTCTTAATTTTTCTCAATTTTGTAATGTCATCCATATATTATCATGTGTTTGCACCCTTTATCTCCTTTTTTCCCTCTTTTCTTTGTGGTGGCCGCTCTCCTAGGCACTCAATCTTGGAGGGCTTGAGCACTTGGACACCCAATCTCTAGTTGTTAAGGTGCTCCTTAGGTGCCCAATCCTAAGGTGTTTAGGTGCTCATTAAGTGGACTTTCCCAAATGTTTGCTATGTTTGTTTTCTCAGGGAATGTAGTCATTCTCTTAAGTAACCCCAAAAACTTTATTTAGGTGAAGCTTCATGTTTCAAGAGTTACTTAGAACATTAAGTAGGATTTCATGCCTCGAATTCCTTTGTTTAAGATTACCTTGCATTTTTTCATTTGCACTAATCGTTTAATGGCTTGTGTTTAGCTTTGTTTTCCTTTCATAAGGCCAAGTGTTAGCTGGATACCTTTTATACATTCTTTGATGTTAGTCATAACTTGCTCCCTTTTGCTTAAAGAAGTATTTATAATTCAGTTATGCTTATATACTTAGTTAATTACATAACTTTAGAGTGTTAGATTGTTCTTGATGTTCGATTATCGTGCAACGAGAGCATATGACTGAGGTATTTAACACTTTCTTATCAACTTTATTGCGAGCCCCTCATGGGGGGTTTTGCCACAACTATGGGATGCAGTACATATGCAAATGTAAGTCTCGCTTGGGAGGTCTACCACAATACTTCGTTGTTTCAATCAAATTTAAAGCGAGCCTTGCTGGTTAGGTTTTAGTGCAAATGTTTAGTGTTTTGACGGCATTTAGTTGGAAGCTTCCTTCAGGAGGCCTTAAAGCTGATGTTTGATAAGTTGGCCATGTACCCTTGAGGGGTTTGATATTAGGCTTTGGTGGTACGGCCATGTACCCCTTGAAGGACTTATAGTAGGCTTACGCACGGCAACCACATATTCTTGGGAGAGCCATATAATGGTTTTATACTAAGATAATTTAATTGAAGGTGCGGTCACTTACCTCCTTGGGGGATTCATAGTGGGCTTATATGGAGTAGCCACATACTCCCAAAAAGGTTATATTGTTGGTTTATGCTAAGATAATTCAGTTGAAGATACAGCCACTTACCTCATAGAAGGATTTATGGTGAGCTAACACGCGGTGACCATGAATTCTCAAAGATGCTAAATAGTGTTTAGGCCAAAATCATTCAAATGGAGGTACGACCACTTACTTCCTAAGACGATTTATGGTAAGCTTACGCATGGCAACCACATATGCCCTATGGGGATTTATAGTAGGTTTGCGCTAAGATGATCATGTACTCTCTAGGGGCCCTTATTGCTCAGGATATTGTTCTATACAAATCAAATTCGAGCTAAGAGTGAAGTAAAGAGGAATTCATTAAAATTATCAAAAAATGAATAAAAGGTGTCGTCCCCTTGTAGGTTGGCTTTATTCGACTCTAATTGGAATGATTTCTAACTAAGTGAAAATAGTACTTTGAGACTGGAAGAAATAGTTCTAATTGCCATCATAAATCAACTAGCAAATAAGAGAAAACAAACGACATTGTTAGTGGCGCATTTAATTGTCTGAGGGATAACTCCTAGCGCAAGTACTATCATGAAATCAACATCATGGACCATACCTTTTAACCTTATCTTTTCTCTTACAGTCCTGTACTTCCTTTACCTGATCACTCCTGAGAGTAGCAGCCTTGTATGTGTTTCTAGATTATGGTTGCCAACAACTTTATCTATTCTTCTTAGCATGGGGAACTTAAGCTTCATATGGTATATTGACACCATAACTCGAAATAAATTTAGGATAGGTGTCACACCTAAGCCTGTGAGCCTATTAGACATTAGAATCACCTCCATACCCACCAGTGATCTTAAAATTAAGCTAGGATCAACTTGCCCAAAAGGGATATCCAATGGATGTATATGAGTTCTTTACCTAAAGCTTATATAGTAGTCATTGTTTCAGTATTTAGTTCATGCAGAATAGGGATTACAACACCTCTCATTCAAAATGCAATGTCCTCATTACAACGTGACATAAATCCAAGATCAGTAACCAAGCATTGGACTCGAAAAGTGGCTCTTATAAGATCAAGAGGTTGCTCCAAAGTGTGTATCACTTTGTCTTATAGGTTCAAGAGGTAGCTCCACACATATCACTTTACCTCGTATAGAACTTAGCTCTCAATATTTCAACTGGTGATGGATATAATATCCTTTGTCACGCCCCAGGCGAGTGAGCCCATTGGATGGGAGAATTACCTCTAAACTTATCGACTGCATTTTGAAAGTAAGATATGATCAATTTGCCCAAAAAGAATATCCAATGGATGTACATGAGTTCTTTAGCCAGAGCTTATATGGTAATCATTCTTACAATATTTAATCCATATGGGATAGGGCATTATAGTACGCCTCCCCAGGATGATGTTATATGTTGAGAGAGTTTTGACCATCAGATGAGTACCTAGAGAGAGAGGTAGACGAACTTTTCCCAATGCTTCCACTGCTTCACCAATAAACTCCACCAAGTAGGTGTTTAACTTTCACAGTAGGGCATTATCTACTCCAAGCTTAAAGAATACATTATGAAAGAGTCCGCCCACTGAGCTACCACTGTCCACCAGTATCTTCTTTATCCAAAAATTGACAAGAGAGGTAGAGATCAATAGGGTCTTCTTTTTAAGCTCTATGCTTTCTTCTCTAAAAGTAATGTTGGGTAGTGGAGGGTATACTTCATAAATCCCCAATATGGGGTCAACTATATGAGCTTAAGCTTATCTTGCTAGTTGTGTTAATGCCCTCCTTGCATTTAAGGAGTTTCCTCCAACTAGTTTTCCTAAGATCATGACATGACACCAGCTATAGGCATGTTCTATCAATCGTGCTGATGCTACTGGTCCTTTGGCTCCAGACAAATATCAACTAATCACTAGCGGTCCTCATTTTTTCTAGCTTTTGAACTATTAGGGGCTATGATTGGAGTGTAGTTGGAGAAAATAGGGGGAGGACTAACCCCATGGCCTCTTCTTGCTGTTTTTTTCTTTGCTTTGCGTCTTAAATTTTTCCAGTGTCCTGGAGAGACTATCTCCTCAATCATGATGTATTTCTCCATGCAAATGAGGAGCTCTTCTAGAGTACCAGGTAGTTTTCTTGCTACACTTCCAGAACTTCTAGTGTTTCAGCTTCTGCTGGATGATGCAGGGCAGGAGCTTTTAGTTAATGTGAGAGATTTTTGTATATCGCCCAGACGAAATAGTTGAGATAGTCTCTTAGTGACTCTCTATTTTTCTATTTGATGGCGAATATATATGCTACCATCTTAAAGTATTTACGATTGATGGAGAAGTTATGGAGGAAGAGCCACATCAATTGTTTCTAACACATGATGTATCCAACTTGCATCTAGTTAAATCATGTTAGAGTATGTTTAGTGAGCATGGTGCAAAATAATTTGCAGTATTACAGCTTCACGCAAATCATAAAGCTCCATTCTTGCCAAAAAGGTTGTTCAGGTGCTCTTGCATGTCTACTCTGCCATCAAACTCTGGCAAGTTAGCTATTTTTATTTTAGGAGGAAGCGCCTCTACCAAGATAGATAGGTATTGACTCTCTACTACTCCTAATGGCTGAGGTACTAACAAATAGGTCTAAACTTCAGTAGCAGTAGGTAGTCACCTAGAAGAGCCTGCTTAGAGGGATGATTGCATATCACTTATTGAGGTAAAATGGGAGAAGCAATGTATTGTTCTAAGTTTGTCATTCGTTCTATCCTCTTTGGGGATGACAATCCCCCCTAACTCCAACGAGAGGATTACGGCACAATATTTCTAGCTGTAAATGCTATATCTAGTGTGTAAAAAGTTTTCAATCTACCTATACTTTAGGCATATTGGGCTTTAACATATTTCACACCAACATTTTTTTATTTTCCCAGCACACTAACCAATTATTTATCATTTTGATTTTTCTATTATTGTATTTAAAATAATAACTAAATAAATTGTTCGACAGCATAAATAGATGCACGATCAAATAAGGCACAGACATTATGCAAGAGAATGGTCCTCTAGCAGATTTCTATTTATGTTTTTTTCTTGAAGGAAGTGGACAGGCTCCCTTTGGTTTTATTTTCATTTCCATCATTTTCAAAATTTGAAAAAAATAATTAATGAAAGTGAGTTTGTATTTGGATAGATTGTTGTAAAAATAATTATTGTGTTGGGTTTAGTAGGTTGTAGGTAGAGAGAGATAGTGATAATAAAATAGAGAGAGAAGACATATAAGTTATTGAAACAATATATATAGATTACTGGAAAATGTGTTCTGAAAATAAAAATGATGTCAAGTGAAAATGTATAAAAAGTAATGTATTTTTATTTTCAAATAATCAAAAATGTGAAAATGAAGTACGAAAATGAAACCAAACGGGCCATTGTAAACCGGATGTATATCCAAATTTTGTTGCATTTAGATTCTTGAGTACTAGAAGTGACAATTTCCCTAGTTATATTAGACCTCGATTTTTTCAGAAAAAGCCAGGGAGCCGGGGGGGGGGGGGGGGTGCTGTGAGTAGAAGTTGGATGCATGATACATCAGCTCATAAAGTAAAATGAGTGGAGGAGTTTTTGTACCATATGGCAACATGGCTATAAATTATTGACTCTTTGAAACGTTTTACTGTTTTCACACAGAGGTTAAAGGAATAGTAAGAGACAAAAAAAGGCTCACAGAAGTCGAAAAGAAGTATAAAAAATGATTAAAATTATCAATAATTAGTCTTCCACTTACTCTTTATCCTCGTCTCTCGTGATCATCCGTATAAACAGAAGCATATTGGCCAGCAAAGTTCTATACGCCCAATTAGCAGATGTCTTCTTGCTTCATGTCCACGAAATTCATGAATTATTATTCTTTTTGTCTGCCTAGTAATTACTATGAATATTAGCTATTTGCAATTTTGATGTTGCTGTCGGCAAAATAAGATCATATCTATCTATCAATATATATATATATATATATTTTTTTTCGTTTGTTTGTTTTGTTTCTCTATTTGTTTACATTCATTGAAGTTACTTTGCGGTCAGCAATATCTTTTGATATCACAAATTCTAAGCATTTGAGGAAATACAGCTGGTAAGGGAGCCATCCATTGCCCACTAAATTAAGCTGTTTTTCATTTAAAACAGATATCTTCTTGCATAATGTCATGTCAATGAAATTGACTCTTGTTCTATCTTTTTTTCTTCTATTTGAATTCATTGCGAGTTACTCTGCCGTTAGCAGTACTATCCTTTGATTATTACATCTTTTGGCTCTTGAGAGCTTTTAATTCTACTATATATTATTACTTATTCGAAACAAAATCAGCACTACTTACGCAATACTCAAATAAGTGCAGGAAATGGCAGAAATTTTCGCATGTCTCGTTGGGCCAGCTACAGAACTTGGAAAATGCATTGCTTCACCAATCGAGCGTCAGCTTAATTATCTCTTTTGCTTCAATAGCAACATTCAGAGCCTAAACAAGGAAGTTCAAAACCTGAACGCTGCAAGAAATGATTTCCATAGGGAAATTGCTGTGGCCGAGAGAAACGGAGAAGTGATTTCGGATGAAGTTAGAAATTGGTTAACAAGTGACAATGAGATCCAACCCAAGATTACTGGAATTGAAACCCAAATTCCAAATGTACAAAGTGGTTGTTTGAGTATCAAATCACGATTTTCACTAAGCAGAAAAGCTAAAAAGATGACTGAAGCAGTGAAGGAGCACCGCTGTCGCTGCAAGTTTGATCGTGTATCATTTCCCGCACCCCCACCATCAACGCTACCTATTCCATTAGGTGATACATACGAGTTCCATTCTAGAAAGCATGTTGAGGAGGAAATCATGGAAGCTTTGAGGGATAAGAAGTTCAATATGATGGGGATACATGGAATGGGCGGTGTTGGGAAGACAACTATGGCAAAAAGAATCATGAATAGAGTGAGGGAAGAAAATTTATTCGATGAAGTTGTGATGGCAGTTGTCAGTCAACAAGTAGACATGTTGAAAATTCAGAAAGAAATCGCAGATTTCTTGAAATTGAAGTTGGATGCAAAAACTTTATCAGCCAGAGCGAACGAATTGCATGCCAGACTTATAACAAGTAAAAATAGAGTGCTCATAGTTTTGGATGACGTTTGGGAAAAGCTCAAATTGGAGGATTTAGGAATACCTTGCCAAAGTGGTTTCCTAGGATGCGCTATTCTTTTAACATCTCGAAATAGGGATGTTTTGAGTCAAATAGATGTTCAAAAGGTCTGTGGAGTGGAAATCTTATCTGAACAAGAAGCATGGTGGCTTTTTAGAGAGAAAGCTGGGAATTGGTTGGATGACTCATCAATTAATTTGCTTTCTATAGCAAACCAAGTTGCAAAAGAGTGCGAAGGTCTGCCAATCGCCCTTGTAACTGTTGGTTGTGCGCTGAAAGATGAGAAAAGGGAATCTGTTTGGAAAAATGCACTTCATCAGTTTAAAGATCCCAACCTTATAGATATGAAATTGGATGTTCTTGGAAAAGATGTATACAAGGCCTTGAAGGTGAGTTATGAATTCTTGGAAAGCCGACCTGCAAAATCTCTCTTCTTGCTATGTTGTCTGTTTCCTGAAGATTCTGATATTAGTCTCGACTACCTTACAATGTACAGCATGGGGTTAGGCATTTTTGGACAAATTAGATTGGCAGCAGCAAGAACAAAAGTGCCTATCTTAATTCAGACGCTTAGAAGTCGTTCCTTGCTATTGGATGGTAGGAACGAACATCATGTCAGAATGCATGATGTTGTCCGTGATGTAGCCACTGTCATCGCTTCAGAGGAAGGGCTTGTTGATGCCACTCTTAATTCAATGAATTGGTCAACCGGGCATTCTCATCGTGACTGCAAATGGATTTCAGTGGTTCGAGAAAAAGGTAGTGAGCTTCCTAATATCACTTGGTCGAATTTTGGAAGGCTTCAGCTCTTAATCATGCATCGCTCATCATCATCACATTGGGGTCGCTCATCATCATCACATTGGGGAACATTTGAAATTGAAAATCTTTGTTTTCTAGAAGTAATGGAGGAACTAAACGTGTTGTCCTTGGTATCTGTTTGGTCCAAATCACTACCACTAAAAATTCAATTGCGGCCAAACCTCCGAGCATTGCATTTAGTGAATTGCAACTTGGAGAATATCTCCGTTGTTGGGGAGGAATTAATGAAACTTGAAATTCTCTGTTGTAGTGGTTGCCACAATATCAAGGAATTACCAGTTGAAATAGGGAGACTAAATCACCTCAAATTGTTAGAGTTTTCATGTTGCATGAATCTCAAGACAATAGCTCCAGGCATCATATCAAATCTGGTTGAATTGGAGGAGCTAAAGATGATCGAGAGCTTTAATAGCTGGGAATCAATAGAAGCAAATGGAAAAGAGAGAAGGAAAAATGTCTCCCTCAAAGAGCTTGAGTCATTGTTGAACCTGACCCACTTGGAGATTGGTATAAGTGGTTACACTTTAGCAACTCAAGAGATACGTCTTTCCTCAATATCAAGCATAGTAAAATATTGCATACGAATTAATAGTAATCCATATTCTTATTTTAGCTGGGAAGGTCATGAGAAATGCATGTATCTTAAATTACCAAGAGAGATTACTTTGGGAAGTTGGGTTCATGAATTTTTAACTAGTACTGAAGCCCTTCGTTTAGAAGGAGATGGTTCGAAAATTTTGATACCATTACAAGCTCATAAACACCTGAAGTTTTTGAAATTCGAAGCATGTTCGATGGTGAAGAAATTGGTGGATACAACATCAACTGATTGGAGAACAGTTGGTGATGTTTTCCCCACTTTGCAGATTATGGATTTATGGGATCTTCCCAACTTAGAAGAGATATGTGATGGCTCCATTTTAGAGGGATCCAATTCTTTCAAGAATTTACAAAAATTGAGGCTCACGGACTTGCCAGCATTAAAGCATTTGTGGAAGAGTAGTCCAAATCAAAATCTTTCAATTAGCAACCTTTGTTCAATAAATATTTATGATTGTGGTAGGCTATGTAATCTCTTGTCATTGGCAATTACAAAGAATCCTCTTTTACAACTTGAAGAGATTACAATCATGAATTGTGAGATGATGGAACAAGTATTCTCCAATGAAGATAAGGAAAAGGATGTAGGAGATCGATCTCATCATCAAGTCATCACATTCCCAAAATTGAAGAGACTTGAACTATGTGATTTGCAAAGCCTCACAACTTTCTGCAGAAAAATTCAAAGCATTGAATTCCATGCGTTGGCTATAATGAAAATCAAACGTTGTCCAAAGCTGACAAGTCTTGTTTCCTCTTCTTGTTCTGATGGTGGCCATGATGATGATGACTCTAATTGTCATTTGTTTTGTAATCAAAAGGTATGTACGTATATCTTTCTTTTCAAGCTTATGCATGCATTATTCAGGTTATTATGTCAACCGTTCCCCTTTCTATTCATTATTTTTCTCTTTTAACTTGTAAGTATTTGTTGCAATATGGAGGAAAGTCACACATAAATTTGTAAATGGAAAAAATAAAATAAAATAGGCTTCAGGCATGGTTATGGCTATTAATTTGCTTGCAAATGAAGACTAATTAAATACAATATCATTTAGAGCACTTATCGTTCCTATCTCTAGCTACATACACCATGGAAGCATCCATTTTATTTTCATATTATTGAGTATATAGTACATAATTATTTGCAGGAATCCCCAGGCAAGTCTTTCCCTATGTTGGACGCTCTGTGGTTGTTTGATCTTCCCAACTTGGAAGAGATATGTGATGGTCCAAATCAAAATGTTTCACTTACCAACCTCTCTTCCATACATATTCGAGAATGTGG
This sequence comes from Jacaranda mimosifolia, assembly GCA_018894105.1. Lineage (NCBI taxonomy): Eukaryota > Viridiplantae > Streptophyta > Magnoliopsida > Lamiales > Bignoniaceae > Jacaranda > Jacaranda mimosifolia. Next base: position 58,325,128 of record CM032117.1, read on the forward strand.
TAAGCTACAGTATCTCTTGTCGTTAGCAATTGCTGAGGATGCTTCCTTACAACTTGAAGAGCTTAGAATTGAGGATTGTGAGATGATAGAAGAAATCTTCTTCATAGAAGAAAACAAAAAAGATGGGGGAGATCAATCTCATCCTCAAATCATCACATTCCTAAAATTGAAGAAACTAGTGCTACTTAATTTACCAAGCTTCGCAACTTTGTGCAGAGGAATTAAAAGCATAGAATTCCCTATCTTAGAAGAAATGGAAATCGGAGGTTGTACAAAGCTCACCAATTTTGTTTCCTCTATTGGGAATAATCATCGAAGTTCGACATGCGACCATGATGACAACTCTTTTCATTTGTTTTGCACACAAAAGGTATGCCTATTTTTGTTTATTTACTTCCTCATTAATTTATATTTTTTTTCATTAAAGATTTTCCCCTCAATTTTTTTTTTCAACGCAAATTACAAAAACTTTAAAAAATTACATGCTTAATTCATGGTGCTGGTTATATTAAGATTATTTTGTTCATATACTCAATCTTGGTAATTTACTGCTATTTTTTAGTTGACAATTAATTTGAGAATTGAGTTTTCTCAAGTATTAATTAAAAATGTATGAAATTCTCTATCACATTTAGCGTTAAATGTTTGTAATTTAATTAGTAAGTGGAGCATTTTCGGCTAAAAATAAACCCCAAAATCATTAAATATTAAATAAAAAGATAACAAAGCCAACACCAAATACTAAGATTTACCTTTGTCCACACCAACCCAAGCAAACGAGAATATACTCTTTGCATCTATTAGTTTGAATATGGGTCAGATAATTCTAATTGAAATTATAAATGTGATCAACATATTGGATGGACTTCATCTAAATCTCCATCTAAATATTTATATGGTAATAGATATTTTTTTTTTAAACTTTAATTTAATTTTCAAGTATACATTTGACTAAATAAATATTATTATGATAATATAAACATTAAAATAAAGTGATAATAAAGAACCATATAAGTATTAAAATTTGTGCCTCTCTATAGGGGTGTCAGCTTACCTCATTTATGATGTCTGGTATTCTGCAAGTAAAATCATTTTACATTGCAAATTTAAGAGAGTGGTGCCCTCACTATTGACTAATGAATTTTACAAATTCGATGGAATCCATCTATGATATATCAATTTAATATTTATTGGAAAGCTTGTGTGTATCAATTGGAGTATTTGTAAAACTAACATGTCAATATTCCAATTGATACACAAGTTTTTCGATAATTAATGATATTAATAGCAATACTTGAGTATTAATTAGAACAATACTAAAAGAATCCACTTATCAATTTGACACTTAATATGAAATTCACTTTCCAAATTAATTTGCAAACTAACACTTAATATGACACTTCAGTCATGTTTATGGCTATTAATTTGCTTGAAAATTAACACTAAGTAGATATAATATCATTTGGAGCATTTATCATTTCGATCTATATTATGGAAGCGTCCATTTTATTTTCATATTATTGAGTATACAGTACATAATTATTTGCAGGATTCTCCTGGTGAGTTTTTTCCTAAGTTGGAGTATCTCAAGCTAGTGAATCTTCTCAACTTGGGAGAGATATATGATGGTTCAATTCAAGAGGGATTGCCCAATTGTTTTAAGAATCTAAAACGTTTGATGTTTGAAAAGTTGCCTAAGCTACGATATCTCTTGTTGTTAGCAACTGCAGAGGATACTTTCTTACAACTTGAAGAGCTTAGAATTGAGGATTGTGAGATGTTGGAAGAAATCTTCTTGATTAAAGAAAAAAAAGAGAACGGAGGAGATCAATCTCATGGTCAAATCATCACATTCCCAAAATTGAAGAAACTGGTACTACTTAATTTGCAAAACCTCACAATTTTGTGCAGAGGAATCAAAAGCATCAAATTCCCTGTCTTAGAAGAAATGGAAATTGGAGGTTGTACAAAGCTCACCAATTTTGTTTCCTCTATTGGGAATAGTCATCAAAATTCGACATGCGACCATGATGATGACTCTTTTCATTTGTTTTGCAGACAAAAGGTACGTCTATTTTTGTTTATTTATTTCTTCATTAATTTATATTTTTTCATGTTTTAAAGATTTTCCCCTCAATTTTTTGTTCAACACAAATTATAAAAACTTTAAATAATTGCATGCTTCATTCATGGTGCTGGTTATATTAAGATTATTTTGTTCATATACTCAATCTTGGTAATTTATTGCTATTTTTTAGTTGACAATTAATTTGAGAATTGAGTTTTCTCAAGTATTAATTAAAAATATATGAAATTCTCTATCACATTTAGCATTAAATGTTTGCAATTTAATTAGTAAGTGGAGCATTTTTCGACTAAAAATAAACCCCAAAAATCATTAAATATTAAATAAAAAGATAACAAAGCCAATACCAAATACTAAGATTTACCTTAGTCTACATTAGTAATGGCAAATGGGTGGGTTGGATTGGGTTGGATATGGGTTGGTCTTTATGGGTTGGGTTCAAAATGAATTAAGCTCAAAATGAGTTTATATTTATGGGTTAAAAATGAGTTGGGTTGAAAACTGATTGGGTCGGTCTGGGTGGGTTCAATACAAAAAATAAAAAAAAATGTAAACTTTTTGCTAAATGCATTGTTATATTATTTTATTAAATTATAATCCTTTTATCTTTATTTAACTTATATTAATTAATTATTATTAAAATCTTATTAATCACATAAAATCAAATCAAATTAAGTAAACTTATATTTACTTATTATTTTATAATATTTATATTTTTTCTTTTAATACAAAATAACAACTTACTTAATGAATAAAACACAACTATTTAAAATATTTTAAATTTTTAGTACAAAATGTTTACATTGTACCCAAGAAATTAAAAAAAAATTAAAAAATGAAAAGAGAAATTATGAGTTGAACATGATGATGACTAAAGATTTTGGACATGTAGTTTTTTGAAATATAAATTCATTTTCTTGAAATTTAATAAAGTAATAGTTATAGTGGATGCTTTTGTCTAATTTTTTATTTTATTTTATTTAATTTCTCTTAAATTAGTTGAATATTTAGTGTGAAAAAAACATTTTTTTAACTTGGATTTGAAGCATGAAGCGGATAGTCACTTAAATTAATATTAAATATTCTTTTACTTAAATTATTCATTCGTAGCTGATTAATTGTGAAATAGTTTTTTTTTTTTTTTCAAAAGAACGACTTAAAATGAGTAAAAATAAAAAAAAAAATTCCAAATAATAATTTTCCTATATTTTTTAAAATTTTATTTTTTTATTAATACTAAAATATTATATATATATATATTTATAAAATTAAATATAATAATAGCATCATTATGACATCACATCAGTCGAAATGATCAAACCAATAACCAATAACGTCATTGATTTTTGTCTAGTCCAATTTTGAAAATATTGATGATTTTCTTACAACAAGATCATATGATTTATTTGTTTATTTATTTAGAATGTTAAACATGGTAACTTAAAGATAATTTGTGTGGGTCTGGTGTCAACTCAGGCTTTGATCTTGAGCTATTTGTCTAGGATTCAATTGAAAAAAGAAAAAAGAAAAAGAAGACGACAATGTTTCAAAGCTTTTGCTTTTGAATTAGTGAAATTTCATTACATTTTTCCCTTTTATGTATAATTGTATATTATTAATTATTTATTTACACCCCTCCAAATTTTCAATCAAGTGTATTTTTCTCAACAACATCTAATCAGGATAAATGAATTAGGAGTAAAATAAAAAATTCAACAAATTCTTTTGCTGATTTAATTATTTTTCATTTAAAAATTCTAATAGGAAGAAAGTTTTCATAAATATAAAAAATTTAAATTAAATGTTCTTGTAATTATGAGAGAGAGAGAGAGAGAGAGAGAATAAAGTAGTTCGCGACTTAATTTGAAAATGGGAGAATGGAAAGATAATTTTGGAGTTAAAATTGGGTTGAATTATTTAGAAACCACGTTCAACCCATTTTAAACCCATTTTTATTTAAAATTCATTGCAATCCATTAAAGCCCAACCCATATTCAACCCACTAAAATTCATCCCAACCCAAAAATAATTGGATTGGGTTGGAACAATGGGTTCAAACCTAATCCCCCCCCCCCCCCCATTCCCCCTAGTCTACACAAGCCCAAGCAAACGAGAATATACTGTCGTCTTTGGGTCTATTAGTTTGAATATGGGTTAGATAATTCTAATTGAAATTATAAATGTGATCGATCAACATATCGGATGGACTTCATCCAAATCTCCATCTAAATATTTATATGGTAATAGATATATTCTTTTACACTATTGACTAATAAATTTTACAACTTAAACGCAATCCATTTGAGATATATCAATTTAATATTTATTGGAAAGCTTGTGTGTGCCAATTGGAGTATTTGTAAAATTAACATATCAATATTCTAATTGATACACAAGTTTTTCGATAATTAATGATATTAATAGCAATACTTGAGTATTAATTAGAACAATAATAAAAAATTCACTTATCAATTTGACACTTCATATGAAATTCACTTTCCAAATTAATTTGCAAATTAACACTTAATTTGACACTTCAGTCATGTTTATGGCTATTAATTTGCTTGAAAATTAACACTAATTAGATATAATAACATTTGGAGCACTTATCATTCCGATCTTTAGCTACATAAATTATGGAAGCATCCATTTTATTTTCATATTATTGAGTATACAGTACATAATTATTTGCAGGATTCCCCTGGTGAGTTTTTCCCTAAGCTTGAGTATCTCAAGCTAGTGAATCTTCTCAACTTGGAAGAGATATGTGATGGTTCAATTTTAGAGGGATTGCCCAATTGTTTGAAGAATCTAGAACGTTTGATGTTTGAAAAGCTGCCTAAGCTACGATCTCTCTTGTCGTTAGCAACTGCAGATGATGCTTTCTTACAACTTGAAGAGCTTCGAATTGAGGATTGTGAGATGTTGGAAGAAATTTTCTTAATTAAAGAAAACAAGGACGGAGGAGATCAATCTCATGGTCAAATCATCACATTCCCAAAATTAAAGAAACTAGTACTACTTAATTTGCGAAGCCTCACAATTTTGTGCAGAGGAATTGAAAGCATCAAATTCCCTGTCTTAGAAGAAATGGAAATCGGAGGTTGTACAAAGCTCACCAATTTTGTTTCCTCTAGTGGGAATAATCATCAAAATTCAACATGCGACCATGATGACGACTCTTTTCATTTGTTTCGAAGACAAAAGGTACGTCTATTTTTGTTTATTTTCTTCTTTACTAATTTATATTTTTCATATTTTAAACATTTTCCCCTCAATTTTTTGTTCAAAGAAAATTCTAAAAACTTTAAATAATTAAATTCACGTTTCTTTCATGGTGCTGGTTATATTAAGATTATTTTGTTCATATCCTCAAACTTGGTAATTTATTACTATTTTTCACTTGACAATTAATTTAGGAATTGAGTTTTCTCAAGTATTAATTAAAAATGTATGAAATTCTCTATCACATTTAGCATTAAATGTTTGCAATTTAATTAGTAAATGGAGCATTTTTCGGCTAAAAATAAACCCCAAAAATCATTAAATAACAAATAAAAAGATAACAAAGCCAACACCAAATACTAAGATTTACCTTAGTCTACACCAACCCAAGCAAACGAGAATATACTGTCTTTAGGTCTATTAGTTTGAATATGGGTTAGATAATTCTAATTGAAATTATAAATGTGATCAACATAATGGATGGACTTCGTCCAAATCCCCATCTAAATATTTATATGGAAATAGATATATTATTTTAAACTTTAATTTAATTTCAAGTATATATACATTTATTTTTTTATGATATATTTATTTGACTATATAAACATTAAAATAGAATAATAATTAATAACTATATAAGTATTAAAATTTGTGGCTTTCTAATTTAAGGGTGTCAACTTACCTTATTTACAACTTTTGGTATTCTCCACGTAAAATTATGTTACAGTGGCAATTTTAAGACAGTGGTACCATCACTATTGCATACTTTCTCGTAATTCATATTTGAATAATAATATAAAAAAATACATTGCACTTGGATAAGAATTATGATAATTTAATAATAAAATTTTATGAGATGAGATTTTGAATTTGGAAGTATAGAATTGAAAAAAAGGTGGAGAAAATGATTTGCATGTTTATTTATCTTTGTTTCTACTCTTTTCCTTTTCTAAATCTCAATATTTTTTAGAACTTAAACATAGATGTCATATCATAATTTTGATTTGTAAAACTATTGCTCCTTATCAAGGTGTATTTCAATCTTTTGTTTTATTAATAATTATATGTCTTGCTTATATATAAATTTTTAATGTACACATATGCATGCACTAAGGGTTCGTTATGATCAAACTTTAGACCTCATATTTATATATGTGAATGTAATGCTACTAGACTCATTGACCACTCAATAGATGCCTGGCTTATATGGCTCTATTGCATTAGTCAATTTTATAAATATTCCGTATCTTGCTCCATTTTTCATTCATAGTATTATTATGATAAAATTTATTTAGTCATGTGAATATATTATGAAATTTAAACGAATATCCATTTTAAGAGAAGAAGATCATGGCTGGTAAATCTAAATGGATACTTGATAGTAAATTAATGCTTCAAAGTTAAATTCATTAATCTAAAACATTATGTATGAAAAATTGGACAGACTCCATCTAAGATGTATCAATTTAATATTTATCGGAAAGCTTGTGTATCAATTAGAATACTTGTAAAACTAACATATCCATATTCCAATTGATACACAAGCTTTTCAATAATTAATTATATTAATAACAAAACTTGAGTCTTAATTAGAACAATAATAAAAAATTCACTTATCAATTTGATGCTTAATATGAAATTTAAGTTTCAAAATAATTTTCAATCTTATTATGTATTCAACTTGTATTGACTACATAAATTATTTGCATGCAGGTCGTATTTGGTAGCTTGAAGGATCTAAAAATAAGATATGATAATATTAATGTTGGCAATATACGGTGTCATCAAATTCCACTTGACTTCTTCAATGGACTTGAGAAGTTAGTGATATCTAACTGTGGTAGCATTAGGAGCATATTTTCATCTTCAGCAGCTGGAGATCTTGTCAATCTAAAAGTATTAGAAATTTATAATTGCCCAGAGATGGAAAAAGTGCTCGCATATGAGGAAAAATTGTGTGAAAAGCCTCAATTTCATAGGTTGGAAAAGCTAACACTCTCAGGCCTACCCAAGTTAGGGAATTTTTACATTGGAAATCTTGTCAATCTCAAAGAGTTGATAATTGAAAGATGTAAGGAGATCAAAAAAGTAATTGGGGCTGAGGAAAAGTTATGTGAAAACCCTCAATTTCATAGGTTGGAAAAGTTAACACTTTCAGACCTACCCAAGTTAGGAAGTTGCGCTGGGCATCTTGTTAATCTCAAAGAGTTAAGAATTAAAAGATGTAAGGAGATCGAACAAGTGATCGGGGATGAGGAAAAGTTATATGAAGAGTTTCCATTTCCTAGGTTGGTACAACTTGTGCTCAATAGCCTACCCAAGTTAAGGACTTTTTGCAAATGGAGTTGTGATATTGAGTTGCCTTCATTAGAAGTAGTGTGCATTTTTGGCTGCCCACTAATAGAAAATTTGAGTATGGGATCCCTAAGTACACCAAAATTGGAATTGATTGAAATAGATGAAGATGTATTAGAAGACATGAGAGACTTAAATGGTGCTCTACGCTTCAAGGCTATTGAGCATCTACGGATCTCCAATGCCAAGTAAGTCTAAAATTTAAAACTCTTCATTATCTTTATTTTCTCATGAGACTTTAAATTACATTACATTTTCCCAGTATGATCACTAATTCAAATTAGCACCAATGTGATATCAGGAATCAACTTCTTTAGCTGAAGGAAAAGAGAGGGAGGAGAGATGGAGGACCATGAGGACAAAGGTGAAATAAAGGAGGAAGAAATTGAAGAAATTTGTTGAGGTGATGGGTCTTTGATTTGATTGAAATTAAAGTTGTTAATTTTCTGCAACTTTGTGTTCAACTCTCTACTTTTGTACTATTAAATTACTTTTAGAGTTGCCATGATGGGATCAAATAATATAAGATAAACAAGGCTATGACTATAGAATGAGCAGCCCAAAAACTTTAACATAGTAGCTGTTCAGCTATTAGGTCGGTTCGAGTTGGTCAGCAGTCTTTTTGGCATGCAATGATTCTAATTCTAAACTTATGACAATTGGTGATAATTTGATTTGAATGATAATTTTCTGTAGTCTTAGGTTTGTTAGCTTATAGAAGGACTAAGCTTGATGATGACCATTGATAGTTATGTTATTGTGATCCTTTTTTTTTTGTCCTTATATATTTTATGTTGTTTTGGAAAGTGTTGATATCCTGCTAAACTCCTATTATCATGTATAATTTGTGATGTGGCAAAAATGACATTGAGGACTTTATAGTTTTAATTTGGATTTTGTGAAGCTTGGAGAAGAGTGGAGCCATAGTTTATAGTTTAAATGAAGGGAAGATAAGGACAATTACTAAATCATCGTCATTGAGAATAAAGCAAGCATATTCTCAGCTGTTTATATGACTTAGAATATAATTTGAAGTTTTTGGTTTTCTTTGTGATGAAGTGAAGGTAGAACAAATGAGCAAGGCAAGATGAGCTTTAGGATGCTTAACCTTGGAGTTGTGTGCCTTAGATAAACTCGAGTTTTATATTGTTATTTTATTTGATTAATTTGGATTTGAATGAGCTTTTACCTGGCTTAGCCGTTTAGGTCTATCCAAACGCAAATTCAAAATACCCAAAATTAAGATCCTATAGTTTACTCTGCCAACTTGATCCAATATTTATTGGGTTTGTCCACCTTATAGACCCATTTTTTGAGAATGGGTCTAAGTTTGGGTCTGGATCTAGATTGAAGACGACCATCACCACTCCCAAGCTAAGTTTCACTTATCATATTTTAATTCCAAAAGTTTGTATATTATTAATTAAGTACTTATATTATCAACGGATTAAAAACTAAACACCAAAATATACTAAAACAAATCTATGATTACAAAAGTGCAATAAGTAATATGAACATCACATTTACATATTAGTACATGCTAGTATCCAGATCAATACATTCACTATTTCAGTAAGATTTTCAAGAAACAAAATTGAAGAAGATTCACTTAAGGAATATACAACACAAGATGCATCCAGACCAAAGTAAAAGTAACCCATGCCATAATTTTACAAAAAAGAAAAAGAAAGAAAGAGAGGACCAACAAAATGGGCAGCGAATGTGGTGGAGATAAGGGCTGTGCAACGCCCCAAATTTGCGACACAACACATGAACACAAGAATGATTCTAAGTTTAAAGAATTCAAAACTTTTAAGCCACAAAAATAAAAACATGCTAAAACCAAAAAAATATTATTAGAAATTTCAAAAAGTGTCACGGTGGAACAATCTTTCAAATTGAATACCTATGCTCAAAAATCAATTCTAACTAGTACAATCCAAAATAATTGTCCTAACAACAACAAAAATTTTCAAATAATAAATCAAATTTAAATGACAATCAAAAGAATATCGAAATGTCTTGTTACCAATCTTAAAATTGATCATCCTCAGCATTCTCAACTAAGTCCTCTACTAAAATAGTTATAAAATGGTATTAGTGAGAAATATTTTTTTGACCTACTAATGAATTTGAGCGAATTACATACGTAGTACAGAAAAAGGAGACATAAAAAAAATCATGTTTTAAGAACATAATTTATCAATTTTCAGAATTTTGAATCAAATCAAAAATCTTACTCATCGGAATATTTTAAGAAACATACTTTTGGAGCTTTAAAACTGGCCAATAATCAAAAAACATACTTATGGGAATATTCTTGAAAACATACTTCTAGAAATTTCAAAATTGAACAAAAATATGTACTTTATCATATGAGAACAGTTCTTTTACTTATTCATGCTCGTGAACTTTTGGAATTCCAATTCGATATTTTGATCAAGATCTTAACTACAATCTCATTAAGTGGATTTGGACAACACAATACTATTGTTATCGGATGGCCTTAATTAACTACAACCCCATTAAGACGTGAGCAACTTGAACGAGCATCTATGAATCTTCACCGCATAAGTATGCCTACAACCTAAAAGTCTCAATTACCTTAATTTTTCTGTTAAAGAACTTAAAAACTGCAAAAGATACATTTTCCTGATGTGATCACTAATTCAAACTAACACAATGTCATCATGAACTAATTTCTTCAACTGAGGGAAAAGAAGGGCCAGGAAGCATGCATGCATGGGAAAGGCGAAATAGAGGACAGAGAAGAAGTAGCTTTAATTAATTAAGCAGCAGAAGAAGAAGATTGTTGAGGTGATGAGCCTTTTAATTTGATTGGAAAGTAGTTTAATTTCATATAAGTTTTGCATTTGATATGAAGTATGTCTCGTATGCATTTATTCTCATAACTGGTCAAAAACATTGCTTATATAGTCTTGCTACCACAAGTGATGACAAAATTGCTAAATTCATTTTCATGCATGTGTTAATGCAGATTTGGATAACACACTCGGATCGGAAGCTCAACTTCTTGGGGTTCATTAGACCTCTGCGTGGACTTTCTTCCCTAGCCAAGGAATAAATGGCATTAACATATTAGATCATACATAGAAAAGTATAATAATCAAAATAATTATTCTGGCTAATATTGTGCTTGTGTATGCTAAAGGCGATTTAGATCCTCTATTCCACTATATATTTCATCTCCTATTTCATTGCATAGATGTATGACATATGTATTAGATATTTCCTTACAAAAATAATCGATTAAGAACCAATACACTTAGCATATATACATCACATTGGAATAGGAGACGAAATGTAAATAGAATATATACACTTGGCATATATACATCACATTGAATAAGAGATGAAATACAAAATGGAATAGAGGATCCAAAATATGCTGAAAGGGGGAAATGAAAAGAATATGAATGGCAAAATATTGTGCTTGTGTGCGTTAAAGGGGAGAAGTAAAAAAGAACAATAAGAAGATGTGCTAAGAAAGGTATCTTAAGATCTAATTCAAAAATGAAAAGAAGGAAAAGATGAAATGGAAAAGGTATTATAAGATGTCATTGGAACTAAAAAAGCATAGAAGATATTAAGAAAGGTATCATAATATCTAATTGAAAAATAAAAAGAGTAAAAGATGCACTAAGAAAAGGTATCATAAGATTTAATTGAAAAATGAAAAGAATATATGGAAGATGCTAAGAAATGTATTATAAAATCTAATTGAAAAACAAAAAGAATAGAAGTCACATTAAGAAAGATATCATAAAGTTTAATTGAAAAAGAAACAAAGTTATCTATACTTTATACGACCTATAAAATCATGAATGAGTATGGTGGTTTCTTTTTGTGAAAACAAAAATATCCCTCTATAATAACACTACCATATTTAATACACATGGTTTAATGGTAATTACAATCAAATTAAGTTTATTTTTAATAATTATAATTAATTAAATCAAATCTTTCAATTTAAATAATGTATTTACATCAAATGTACATACATTATATTTAGACTAATAGAAAATGATAATAATAATAATAATAATAATAATAATAATAATAATAATAATAATAATAATAATAATAATAATAATAATAATAATAATAATAATAATAATAATAATAATAATAATAATAATAATAATAATAATAATAATAATAATAATAATAATAATAATAATAATAATAATAATAATAATAATAATTAAACAAGTCATTAATCTTAAATAATGTATATACATCAAATGTGTATCATTGTATTTATTACATTTGTTGCAAATTACATATATTTATAAATAGAATTATACAAAATAATAATTATATTAAAATTAATTAAATAAATTTTCTATTTATCAAAATTTTGATATATTGAAATTATCATATTTAATACACATAGTTTAATGGTAACTACAATCAAATTAAGTTCATCTTCAATTAGACTCACACAGAAAATGGGTGTTCGAAAGGTTTGTGGAATGGAAATCTTACCAGAATCCAAAGCATGGTTTCTCTTTAGAAACAAAGTTGGGACTTGGTTGGGTGACTCGGTTAGTTTGTTCTATACAGCAAATCAAGTTATAAAAGAGTGCCAAGGTCTACCAATTGCCCTCATAACTGTTGGTAGTGCCCTAAAAGACAAAGAGAGCAAACCTATTTGGGAAGATGCACTGCATCAATTCAAAAACCCCACCTGATCAATATGCGAGATGTCCTTAGGGAAGTTTGTAATCCCTTGAAGCTAAGTTATAAGTTCTTGAAAAATTGACATGTGGAATGCCTTTTCTTGCTCTGGTGCCTATTTCCTGAAGATCACAATATTAGTCCTGAGTTCCTGGCTTTTTCTTGCATGGGCTTATGCATGTTTAAAGGAATTTGGAACTTGGAACAAGCAAGTAACAGAGTGTTCACATTACTTGAGATGCTTAAAAGTCGCTCCTTAGCTATATGATGGTCTCGACGAACATCATGTGAAAATGCATGATGTTGTCCATGATGTAGCCATTTTTCATTGCTTCAGAGGAAGGGCTTGTTGATGCCAATCTTAGTTCAATGAATTGCATGTCGGGGGGTTGTTTTCATAGTGATTGCAAATGGATTTCTATGTTTCCAGGAAAAACAAATGAGCTTTCTAATCTCATTAGGTTTAATTTTCCAAGTCTTCGCCTTTTAATGATGCATCATTCATCTTGGGAAAGAATTGAAATCAGAGAACACTTTTGCTTTTCTAAAGGAATGGTAGAGCTAAAAGTGTTGTCCTTGGAATCTGTCTCGATGAAATCACTACCACAAACAATGCAATTGCTTAAAAATCTTTGAACATTGCATTTACTGAATTGCACCTGGGCGACTATCTATGTCGTTGGTGAGTTATTGAGTCTTGAAATTCTCTGTTGCCATTTTTGCAACAAGATTGAGGAGTTGCCTATGGAGATAGGGAGACTAGATCGCCTCAAGTTGTTAGAGTTGTCACATTGCACAAGTCTCAAAAGAATAGCTCCAGAGTGATATCAAACCTGGTTGGATTGGAGGAGTTGAAGATGATTAACAGCTTTAAGAGTTGGGAATCAACAGAGGAGGTAAATGGAAAAGAGAAGGAATAATGTCTCCCTCAAAGAGCTTGAGTCGTCATCCAATCTGACATACTTGGAGATTGAAATAGAGGATTACACTTTAGCAGCTGAAGAGATATGCCTTTCCTCAATGATAACAAAATATTGCATAAGAATTAATGCAATGATACGTCAAACCAACCACACAACTTATGAGAAAATTATGCGCCTGGAACTAGCAACGGATATTCCTTTGAAAAATTGGATTCACATATTTTTAAAGAGTACTGAAGTCCTATATTTAAGAGGAGATGATCCATCAAGCAATTTGGATCTATTAGGAGCTCAGAACATGAAGTCATTGGATTTTTCACACTGTTTGGAGGTGAAGAAACTGGTGAACACAGCAACGTCAATTGATTGGAGGAGATTTGATGGTGTGTTCCCTGCTTCGGAGTTTCTGATACTGTCTAATCTTCCCAACTTAAAAGAAGAGATATGTGATGGCCCAATTCCAGAGTGATCCAATTCTTTCAAGAATTTAAGAGAATTAGGACTTCTCTCCTTGCCAGCATTAAAGCATTTGTGGAAGAGTAGTCCAAATCAAAATATTTCACTTACCAACCTGTCTTCCATATATATTTGGAATTGTGGTAAACTGCATAATTTCTTCTCATTGGCAATTGCAAAGGATGCTTTTCCACAACTTGAAGAGCTTGAAATTTGGGATTGTAAAATGATGGAAGAAATCTTCTCAAATGAAGAATTAAACGAAAAGGAAGGAATTGGACAACTAGGTCAATCTCATCGTCGAAGCATCACATTCCCATAGTTGAGAGACTTGTACTGAGAAATTTGCAAAGCCTCACAACTTTCTTCAAAGGATTAATTGAAAGCATTGAATTCCCTGTGTTAGTTAGAATGTACATCCGGGATTGCCCAAAACTCACAGGTCTTGTCTCTTTTATTGGGAATAATCATCCAAAATTTTGCAAACTGCCATGGCCATGATGATGATTCTTTTCATTTGTTTTGCAGCCAAAAGCTATGTATAATTTTTCGATCTCAACCGAAAGTCTTGTTTCTTCTACTGGCAATAATGAAAATTCAGCAGATGTCATGATGACGACTCTAGTCATTTGTTTTGCCATCAAAATATGTATGTCTTTCAAGCTCATGCATTAACTACCCACGTTATTTTTACCCACATCCCCCCGCCCCCTCATCAATTTCTGGTTAGCTAAAAAAACGCTCTAGTCATGATATTAGATTTATTACTTTGCTACTTTGCTTGCAAATTAGCTAATTAAATAGATATGTGGAGTATTTATTAAGTATGTTATAGTACATAAATATTTGCAGGTTCACATTGATGTACCTTTCCCCATGTTGGAGTCTCTGATGCTGTCTAGCCTCCTCCACTTAGAAGAGATATGTAATGGCTTAATTCCAAAGGAATCCAACTCTTTCAAGAATCTAAAAAATTCTCTCTTAGAAAGTTGCCAGCACTAAAGCATTTGTGGAAGAGTCCAAATCAAGACGGTTCACTTAGCAACCTCTCTTTCATACGCGTTGAGGATTGTGGTAAGTTATGTAATCTATTCTCATTACCAATTGCAAAGGAAGCTCTTTTACAACTTGAAGAGCTTCAAATTGTGGATTCTGAGATGATGGAACTAGTTTTCTTGAATGAAGAAACGAACAGGATGATCTAGACCAATCTCATTGTCAAATCATCACATTCCCAAGACTAAAGACACTTGTACTAGGAAATTTGCAAAGCCTCACAATTTTCTACAAAGGAATTGAAAGCATTAAATTCCTGGTGTTAGCTCAAATGTATATATACAGTTACCCAAAGCTCACAAGTCTTGTTTCTTCTATTGAGAATAATCATCAAATTTCAGCCAGCGACCATGGTGACATCTATTTTCATTTGTTTTGCAGCCAAAAGGTATATTTATAATTTGCTTGCCCTCCAGTTGAGTTCTATTTATTGAGCTTGTAATAATAAGTGCATACATAAATTATTTTGGCTTCTTCAGTGGTGTCCACAAATTTCACTTAGCTTCTTCAGTGGACTTGAGAAATTAGTAGCAGATAATTGTGACAGCATTAGGAGCTTGTTTTCATCTCCAATAGCTAAAAATCTTGTCAATCTCAAATATTTTGAAATTCAAAGTTGTCAAGAGATGGAAAAGGTGATTGAAGAAGAGGAAAACATATGGGGAACTTCTCCATTTCCTAGGTTGGAACGGCTAAGACTCATGGACCTACCCAAGTTGGAGAGATTTCGCAAATGGAGTGTGTGCGGATTGATGAGTGTCCCCGGATGGAAAAGTTGATCACGGGATCCCTAGTTGTACCAAACTTGGAATTTATCAGTATAGATGATCGATTTGAAGACATGAAAGACTTGAATCAGCATTTACGAATCTCCACTGCTGTACAAGTTAGTCCAAAACTTAAAACTCTTCTTTACCTTAGTTTTCTCTTTAAGACTCTAAAAATGGCAAAAATACATTTTCCCCATGTGATCACTAATTCAAGTTAGCACCAATGTGATCAGGAATCAACTTCTTCAGCTAAAAGAAAAGAAGGGACGTCAGGGAACTTGAGAAAGAGGAAATAGAGGACGAAGGAATTAAAGCAGCAGCAGAAGAAAATTGTTGAGGTGTGATCATGAGCCTTTAGTTTTATTGAAAAGTAGTTTAATTTGATAGAACTTTTGCATTTGACGTAAAAGTATGCCTCATTATGCATTTAAACTTACTACTGATAAAAAACAGTGCTTAGTCTTGCTAACATAAGTGATGAAAATTTCTACATTAGTTCTCTTCAACACAGAAAGTTGGATTCGACTGCGGCAATAAGTTCACATCAGCCGTGCTTATGATTTTTCTGAGAAAGATGGAAGCAGGCCCATTGTGATATAGAAAACGTCAAATCAATCATAAGAACAACAATAGAGATTAGTTTAAACACAATAGAATGCGATAATGTTTTGGACTAATTTCTTTAAGAACTTCTGACCCCTTCATCTCCTTTGTTAGTGTCAAAAGGAAATGGGAGGTTGTTTTGATAATCTTTGTTTGAATGTGTCAAATTACAACAAAATATAGATAATTTTGTAAACATCAATATTATTTATTTATTTTAATTACAAACTATATAAGTGATCATTAATAGCTTTCATGATAGATCCGAATAATTCCAACAATGTCTTCGGAATCCGCATTTGCTTCTTCTTGTCAAGTTAGTTGACTTGCACCAAACCTGTTGAACAATATCTATATTAAATACTATATCCATATTGAAGTGTCCAAGTTAAACCACATCATCTAATCCACTTGGCATATGGCAAATGAGCCTATCCAATATACCTCAGTTTAATGAAGAATGTTATGCCATCAATGTGCATTAATTATTAACCTAAAAACCGAGAAACATTATGAAAATAATGTGTATGAAATTTATTTTTACCTCGTTATGACTAAGATTATTTTAGAAATTATTTTTCTTTATATAATGATAAAAGACACTCTCTATTTTCACTTTAAATCATCTATATTCCTCTCCTATAAAAATTAACAAAGAAGTTACGTTTTAAAAATTCTTGAAGTCGTCAACTCATGATTCTATATTAACTTGGGAAGAAAAGAATAAATACTGATTCAACAATCAAAGTTCATTATTTTGATTACAATCGTATAAGTGGTTATTATTAATTTTTGTAACAAATATGGTTAGTTCTAAGACTATTATTAGAATTTAAATCTGAGTCAATCTAATGCCATCCATCTCATAAGTCGATGAACTGCGTCTAAGAGTTATACTCATATTGACAGGCCCAAGTTAATTAGGCCTCATCATCTGAACCACTTACCAAATGACATCTATAAATACCTTATATTATAAATATTTATATACAAGCAACTATTACTATTGGTCTTATATTCCCAATACAAATGTTACATCTTTTTTCCTTCAAATACTACTTTCAGAGTTGGGAAGTTTTCGCTAGATAACCCCCAATAATCTTAAAATTTTTGTGGTTTTAATATCAGAATTGGATCGATGTATATTATGCCACCAATGCACAAGAATTAAGTGTGTCGACAAGCAGTGCATATAAAACTTGTGTTTTATCTCATTATGATTAAGATTATTGTTGGAATCTTTCTATCTTTAGACAGTGACAAAAGGTATTATATTTATTTTCTTCATGTGAAACTTGATAAAAACATTGAACAGGAAAGTTCTTAAAGTCATCCACGTTTTATTCTTTATCAACTTGGCAAGAAAAGAATTGAGAATTAACAATTATACTTTTCGATTGTGGAATTTGTTTTGAACAAATTTTTTAAATTAATTTTTTCCTTTGCAGATTTTTATTTATATAGTAAATTTATTAATATATAATTATTGTTTATAAAAATAATTTTATTATTATAATTAGATGTGATTAAATTACATGTTTATAATTTAATTATTACATTTACTATAATAATACATATGCTGACAAATAAATCGGCTTTTAGTGAATAAAAAATTTTATTTATTTATTTAATATATATTATATGTAAAATAAATTTTTTACCGCATAATTATGAAAATAAAAATGTCGTTGTGTGTGTTATATACAGTGCCTACGGTATAAATTTATAATCATAGGAACTACTTTTGCTTTTTAGTATTGAAGCAGAAGAAGTTTTTTCTTTTCTTCTTTTTTTTTTTTTTTTTTTTGACGGAACAAATCAATGTTCAAATATTTTCTCATTGAATTTAATTTGAACTTACTGTTACTTTCTACATCGGTGAAATAAATAAATTGTGATTTCTCACCTCTTGAACTAGTTTTTGGGGTAAATTAGTCCTAAGGTTCATTCTTTAGCATGGTATCGAAGCCACACAATTTATATTATTCCACGCTTCATATGTTCATTCCTAGGCGTGCGAGGGGGTGTTAGTGTCCTACATCGATAAAATAAATAAGTTGTGGTCTTTGTATATAGTTTTGAGCAATTCTCACCCCTTGAACTAGTTTTTGGGGTGAGATAAGCCCAAGATTCATTCTTTAACATGGCACTGGAGCCACTCATTCCCGATGTTTGGGCTACCCAATGTTGTTGGACCACCCATTTCAATTATTCCACACTCTAGATGTTCATTTCTAGGCGTGTGAGGGATATGTTAGTGTCACATATTGGTAAAATAAATAAATTATAGTCTCCATGTATGATCTTGGACAATCCTCACCTCTTGAACTAGCTTTTAGAGTTGAGTTAGGCCCAAGATCCATTCTTTTCCCACATCAATGAAATAAATAAGTTGCAGTCTTTATATATGATCTTGGACAATTCTTCCCTCTTGAGCTAGCATTTCGGGTTGAGTTAGGCCCAAGTTTCATCCTTTTACATGATATGGCAGCCAATCCCAATGATGGGCTATCCTCTATTGTTGGGCTATCCATTTCATATTATTTCACACTCTAGATGTTCATTCTTGGGTGTTCAAGGGATGTGTTAGTGTCTCACATTAGTGATATAAATAAGTTATATTCTATATATATGGTTATAGGCAATACTCACCTCTTGAGCTAGCTTTTGGAATTAAATTAGGCCCAAAGTCTATTCTTTAATATGGTATTGGAGCCGTTCCAAATGTCCATTACTAGGGGTGCACAGAGTGTATTAGTATCACACATCCATAAAATAAATAAACTATTGTTTATATATAATCTTAGACAATCCTTACCCTTTGAGCTAGCTTTCGAGGTAAGTTAGGCCCCCAGTCCATTCTTTAACACTTACTCTCATAAGGAAGGTGTTGTAATCCAGTCGGACCAAACTAAGAAATTAAGAAATACTTGTAAAGTAATTCAATAAAAAGAAACAACAAGATTTAATGTGGTTCAGCGATGCGTCTAATCCATCTAATAAAGATATGAATATGTTGATCCAAATCAAGTGTAAAGTACATATTAAGTTTCCACAAATATCATGAGAACACTCATCACCATCGTTCTAAACTTCTTTCTGAGATAAAAATCTCTAAAGCAGTAAAGAATCTATCTCTAGGGTTTTTCCTTGGTTCGTTCTGCTCAACCTGCAAGAAATCAAGGCTTAAATACCCAAACAAATAGCCAAACAGGGCTATGGGCCTGTGCGTAATGTCGCGGCGCACAAAATTGGCACCGCGGCACGCGTAACATGAAAAACTCCTAGACACACAACACCATGGTGCTACCTTGCTAGCACCGCGGCACTGCTTTCCAGGCGTCATGATGCTCGATACTAAATGCTTGGCGTTGCGGTGCTTATCACTTTGCATCTCATCTACTCCACACCATTTCGCACAGTTTCTTTTATTTCTCACCATTTGTAGCCTAAATTTCAAAGCAAAATCAACAATTCTCCACTTTAACTCGAAATTCTCCATCCATCATCTTTGTCTCCGCCTCCAAAAGGGTCATCATCTGAGTCTGTAAATATTTATCAAATATAAGCAAAGCTCAAATTTAATTCCTGGAATTGTTTTAGTCAACATATCCGTCAGATTATCTTTAGTCCCAACCTTGTCAACCAAAATAACATCTTGAAGCACCATATCCTAGACAAAATGATAACTCACATCAATGTACTTTGTTCTCTCATGAAATACTTGATTCTTTAATAAGTGTATGGCACTCTGACTATCACAAAATACTATAGTGATATTGGAATTCATACCCATATCATCAATCAGCCCCTTTAGGCAAATACCTTCCTTCATGCTTTTAGCTAAAGCTATGTACTCCACCTCTGTTATGGACGATGCAACTAATGACTACAAAGTCACCTTCCAGCTAACAATATAACTTAAGACACAAAACACATATCCTGTCATAGACCTTCTAATGTCCAAATCTCCTGCATAATCCACATCCACATAGCCAACAATTCTAGCAATAGAATTCAATTAACTATACTTCAAACATCTATCTACAGAGCCTTTCAGATACCTCACGATCTATTTTACTGCCTGCCAATGAATCTTTCTTGGCTTGTACATGTACCTACTCACAACAATGGCTGCATGTGAAACATCTGGCCTAGTGCACACCATGGTGTACATCAAACTACCAGTTGCACTAGAATATGGCACATTAGACATGTGCTCCACTTTCTCCTCAGTATTTGGTGATAGATTTGATAAGAGCCTGAAATAAGTTGCAAATGGTGTACTAATTGGCTTGGACTTATCCATCGTAAAACATTCCATTATTTTCTCAATGTATTTTTGTTTAGACAAGTAAAACAACCCAAAGCTTCTATCTCAAACAATGTCTATGCCTAAAATCCTCTTCGCCCTGCCCAAATCCTTTATCTCAAATTCATAACTCAACTAAGCCTTTAAAACATTGATTTCAAATATATTTCTAGAGGTAACCAATATATCATCAATATACAATAATAAATATACGAGAAGGCCATCACTATATTTCTTATTATACACACAACAATCATAAATGCTTTTAGTATATTCCATCTTGGTATTAAAAGCCTCAAACCTCTTGTACCACTACTTGGGAAATTGCTTCAATCCATAAAAAGACCTCTTCAAAAGGCACGTCTGTTTTTTTCTTTCTGGAAACAACGAATTACTCTAGTTGGCTCATGTAAATTTGTTCCTTAGACTTACTATGCAGAAACGCTGTTTTCACATCTATATGCTTTAGTTCTATGTCAAACAATGCTACCATTATGCAAATGGAGGTATGATTTACAACTGGGGAGCACACCTCATGAAAATCATCTCCTTCTCCCTGAGTAAAACCCTTAGCAACCAATCGAGCTTTGTATCTAGCATCCTCAACCGCAAGAATACCTTCATTTCTTTTGTAGATCCATTTACAACCTATAATTTCCTACCATTTAGGTACATCAACTAGCTCCCATGTGCTATTTTTGTGTAGAGAATTCATCTCTTCACTCATAGTTACGACCCATTTATCAGAATTTAGATTAGAAATGGCCTCTTTATATGTGAGTAGATCATCACTCATAAACTTTTCGGCCAAATTCAAAGCATAAGCAACTAGATCTAAATATGTAAACTGTTGTGGTGGTTTGATCTACCTTCTCTCTATTGCGAGCCAAATAATAGTCCTGTAGTGAATTAGTTTCTTGTTGTTGATTAAGTGATAATGAGCTCTCATCAGCTTCATCTATCACATTCTGTTTCCCCTTCGAAACTTGTAGAGTATCAATGTCAAAATCCACCTTCTTTTTAACGCCCTGTTGACTACTTTCACCCTGCTCCACTTTCTTCATCATAGCAGACTCATCTAATGCCATATCCCAACTAATAATCACCTAGAGCCCTTGTCATTACTACACCATAAACGATAAACCTTAACTCAATTTGCATAGCCTAGGAATATGCACTTTCTAAACCTCAGTTCAAGCTTCCCATCATGGACTTAGCAGAGGCTAGACACCCAAATACTCTTATATTTAAGCAATCAGCAGAAGAATCAAACCATTCTTCCATTGGTGTCTTACAGTCCAAAGTAGTCGATGGTGATTGGTGACCTGTTCACTAAATAACACGCAGTATTAATTGCTTTAGACAAAAAATCCAAGGATAAGCTGGAATTAAAGAGCATGCATCTAGCTCTCTCCAAAATACTCTTGTCCACCATTTAGCAACTCCATTTTGTTGTAGTGTATGTACAACTATGTGATGCCTCACAATTCTTTCATCACAAAATTTTTGTTATTCCTTATTGCAGAACTCAAACCATTATCAGTCCTCAAGCATTTAATTTTTTCTTTCCTGTCTGCTTCTCAATCAAGGTCTTTCATTGCTTAAAGTTGACAAATACCTTATCATTATGCTTCAACATATACAACCATACTCTCCATGAAAAGTCATCAATCAATGTTAGTATGTACCTCACACCACCTTTTGAAGAAACTTGAGAAGGTCCCCAAAGATCTGAGTGAATGTAATGCGAAGTGCCCTTGGTCCTGTGAATTGCAGTACTGAACTTTACTCTGTGCTACTTGCCAAGAATATACTGCTCACAAAAATTCAGCTACCCTGTCTTTTCTCCTCAGAGAAAACACTGTTTGCTTAATTATGATATTCTGCTCTCACTCATATACCAAGCGGCATATGCTACAATTTCATAGTATCATTAATTGATGAAGAAACTGTTACAGTACCAGAAACTATACTACCCTGTAAAATGTAAAGACTATTCCTCTTGTTCCCCTTTATAATTAGCAGGGCACCTTTAGAAACCCACAGAAATCCATCTCGAGCTCTGTACTCACAACCATTCTTATCTAGAGTACCTAACGAAATTAAATTTTTCTTCATCCAGGAACATGATGCACATCTATCAGCGTCCTCACAATACCATCGTGCATTTTGATACTCATAGTGCTTATTCTTACAACTCTGCAAGTAGCATTATTTCTCGTGAGAACTTTACCACCATTGTATTTCTAATAAGTGGTAAAGCAATCCTCTCGTGGGCACATATGGTAGGAATAGCCACTATCTAACATCAGCTCTGAATTCAAAAGACTCTTAATAATATTGAGAACAGAACCACCATCAGACCCATCCTCAACAATTCCTTAACAACATCATCCCGTTTCTGATCAAAAGATTTACCTGAATCTTTCGCCTTTCCACGTTCTGGATAATTTTGTTTCTAATGCCCCTTTCCTCCGTACCTAAAATATTTATCATTTGTTCTAGACTTGCTTTAGGACTTAGATCGGCCTCTACTCGTTCCCCTATCTCTCAATCTCCCCTTTACAACTAATCATTTCCCACTTTCACTATCATTACTGCTTAAGACATGCTTTCTCAATTCATTTTAACTCAATGAGACCTTCACATCCTTCATTAAAATCGTATATCTCCCATACAGCAAATTAGTAACCAAGTACTCAAAAAATTTAGGCAGAGAACACAAGAGAATTAAAGCTTCATCTTCATCTTCAATTTGTACATCAATACTAGCGAGATCTAATCACCTTATTGAAAAAAATCAATATGCTTAGTAATAGATGTAACTTCCTTTATCCTGAGGGTGTACAACCACTATTTTAGATGCAGTCTATTTGTGAGGGACTTCGTCATAAATAGACTCTCCAATTTTGACCACAATCCTGTTGGTGTACTTTCTGTAACGACCTCTCAAAGTATGCTATTTGCCAATGGTAACACCAAAATACAGTAAGCCTTTGCCATAAATTCATTCTTTTCTTCATCTGATAACATTTCTAGTAAGATATCTCTGCCTTTTAATGCTCTCTATACCTTATTGATACAAGAGGGTGCGCATCTTCATCTTCGATAGCCCAAAATCATTTTTCCCATCGAATTTTTCTACCTCATACTTCACAGTAGACATTTGGTCAAATTGGCTCAGATACCAGTTTGTTGTAACTAGTGAGACCAAACTAAGAAATTAAGAAATACTTGTAAAGTAATTCAATGAAAGAGACAACAAGATTTAATGTCATTCGGCGATGTGCCTAATCCATTTGACAAAGATATGAATTTATTGATTTTAAATCAAGTGTGAAGTACAAATTAAGTTCTCACAAATATCATGAGAACACTCAATATCTTCGTTCTAAACTTCATTTTGAGACAAAAATCTCTAAACAATATAGAATCTATCTCTAGAGTTTTGCCTTGGTTTGTTCTAATCAACATGGAAGAAATTGGGGTTTAAATACCCAAACAAATAGCTAAACGGGCCATGGGCCTGTGCACAGCGCCGCAGTGCACAAAACTGGTGCCACGGCGCGTTACATGCAGCGCCGCGGTATGCATTGCAAAATGCCTGGCATCGCAGTGCTCAATACTAAATGCGCGTCCCTATGCATCTCATCCCCTCCCCGCCATTTAGCACCATTTCTTCCATTTCTCGCAGTTTGTGGCCTAAATTTCAAGGCAAAATCAATATAAGGTAATAGATATTTTTGAGAAAAAATCTACAAAGCCACATTCAAACATATTTTCTCTTATAAAAATTAAACTTTTCAGATTTATCTTGCAAAGAAGCAGTACCATACCCTTTATGTTTTTAAAATGTAAACTTTTATTCCACATCAATGCCCTTTGTATAAACAATAAACGCAAAGTACAGTGACAAAGAATTTATTAACAATACAAAAATTATCATGAATTATTTTGATTGAGCGACAATGATATTTATGTTTGTCAGTAATGATAATTTTGAATAAAAATAATTTTTATTTTATCATAATATGATATCATAAAGACAAAAACTATTGTTTTAAATTTTCATTATTGATAATTAGTAACTTATTTATATAGCAACAATAAAAAACAACACTATACTTGTGATAAAATTTTCATTATCACTCAGTATGGATATGTCACTATTTATTATTGATCATGAAAAGTTAAGCACAATTTTTATCACTACTAAGGTTGCGAAAATTATTATTGTGACAAAGTAAAATTTTTTATCACTTAATATATATATATATAAATATATATATATTTGGTGACGACTTTCATATAGTTACTTATTAATAAATATATTATCATTATTTTTCTTCTTTGTATTGGTGAGCCATGCATCTAACTTCACGGTAGTTAATGATGATTCTAACATACAGTCATAAACTTATGATATCCCTTAGGATTGTTGATTTCATTATTTAATGCTAAAGAAAATTTTCCATTAGTAAAATTTAACAATATGATATCATTGTGTGCAGGAAATGGCATAAATTGTGATCGGTGTTCTTGGACCAGCTATTGAACTTGGAAAATGCATTGTTGCACCAATAAAGCGTCAGTTCAATTATCTCTACTGCTTCAATAGCAATATTCAGAGCCTGAGGGATGAAGCCCAAAACCTGAACGCTGCAAGAAATGATCTGCAGAGGGAAATTGCTACCGCCGAGAGAGATGGAGAAGTGATTTTGGATAAAGTTACAAATTGGTTAACAAGTTACAATGAGATCCAAAGCCAGATGAGTGAAATTGAAACCCAAATTCCAAACGTACAAAGTGGTTGGTCGACTATCAAATCACGATTTTTACTAAGTAGAAAAGCTAAAAAGATGACTGAACTTATGAAGGAGCACCGATGTCTTTGCAAGTTTGATTGTTTATCATTGCCTGCACCACCGCCATCAATGCTACCTATTTCGATAGGTGGTACGTGTGAGTTTGAATCCAGAAAACAAATTGAGGAGGACATTTTGGAAGCTCTGAGAAGTAAGAAGTTCAATATGATGGGGATATGCGGAATGGGTGGTGTTGGGAAGACAACTATGGCAAAAAGAATAATGGATAAAGTGAGGAAAGAAAATCTGTTCCATGAAGTTGTGATGGCAGTTGTCAGTCAGGAAGTAGACATGTTGAAAATTCAACGGGAAATTGCTGAATACTTGGATTTGAAGTTAGAGGCAGAAACTTTACCAGCTAGGGCCAAGAAATTACACGCCAGACTGACGGGGAAAAATAGAGTGCTCGTAGTTTTGGATGGTGTTTGGAAAAAGCTCAATATGGAGGAATTAGGAATACCTTGTCAAAGTGGTTTTCTAGGATGCACTATTCTTTTAACATCTCGAAATAGGGATATTTTAAATCAAATGGATGTTCAAAAGGTTTGTGGAGTGGAAATCTTATCTAAACCAGAAGCATGGTGGCTCTTTAAAGAGAAAGTTGGGAGTTGGTTGGATGACTCATCAGTTAATATGCTTTCTATAGCAAACCAAGTTGCAAAAGAGTGCAAAAGCTTGCCAATCGCCCTCGTAACTGTTGGTTGTGCGCTGCAAGATGAGAAAAGGGAATCTGTTTGGAAAAATGCACTGGATCAGTTAAAAAATCTCCATGCAATAGATATGCCGTATGTCATTCGAGAAGTATATAATCCCTTGGGGGAAAATGCATTTTTAGTCCTAATATCACTGGGTTGAGTTTTAAAAGGCTTCAGCTCTTAATGATGGATTCTTCATCATATAGGGATAGTTCTGAAATTGAAATTTTTTCTTTTTTAGAAGCAATGGAAGAGCTAAAAGTGTTGTCTCTCAGATGTGTTGGGTCCAAATCACTACCACAAAAAATTCCATTGCTGAAAAACCTCAGAACATTGCATATGGATCGGTGCAGCTTTGAGGCTATCTCGATTGTTGGGGAGGAGTTATTAAATCTTGAAATTCTCTGTTGTCATTATTGCAACAATATTAAGGAGTTGCCAATTGAGATTGGGAGACTAAATCACCTCAAGTTGTTAGAGTTTTCATGTTGCTACAGTCTCAAAACAGTAGCTCCTGGCATCATATCAAACCTAGTTGAACTGGAAGAGTTGAAGATGATCGACAGCTTTAAGAACTGGGAATCAACAACAGAGGGAAATGGAAAAAATGTCTCACTCAAAGAGCTTGAATCGTTATCCAATCTGAGATGCTTGGAGATTGATATAAGTGATTATACTTTAGCAGCTCACAAGATATGTCTTTCCTCAATATCAAGCATGGTACAATATTGCATACAGATTAACAATCCACTTTTTGGTATGGACAGAAGAGGTCATGAGAAATGCATGTATCTAGAATTACCAAGAAAGATTACTTTGGGAAGTTGGATTCACGAATTTCTAACTACTACTGAAGTGCTCATTTTAAGTGGGGATGGTTCAAACAGTTTGGATCTATTACAAACTCACAAGTACCTAAAGTCACTGGAATTCAAATCATGTTCAACGGTAAAGAAATTGGTGAATATAACATCATCAATTGATTGGAGAACTGATTGGATAACAGTTGGTTATGTTTTCCCTGCTTTGGAGATTATGAAGTTGTGGGATCTTAAAAACTTAGAAGAAATATGTGATGGCTCAATTCTTGAGGGATCACCCAATATTTCTTTTCAGAATCTAAAAGAATTATCACTTGTTCGCTTGACAGCACTAAAGTATTTGTGGAAGAGTAGTCCAAATCAAAATCTTTCATTTACCAACCTCTCTTCTATATATATTTATCATTATGATAAGTTACATAATCTCTTCTCATTGGCAATTGCAAAGGATGTTTTTGTACAACTTGAAAAGCTTGAAATTGGGGATTGCGAGATGATGGAACAAGTGTTCTTGAATAAAAAAAAGGAAAAGGATGGAGGGGATCAATCTCGTTATCAAATCATCACATTCCCAAAATTGACGAGACTTGAGCTATATTCTTTGAAAAGCCTCACAACTTTCTGCAAAAGAATTCAAAGCATTGAATTCCCTGAAATGACTAAAATGAGAATCAGCAATTGTTCAAAGCTCACAAGTCTTGTTTCTTCTTCTTGTTCTACTGGTGGTCATGATGACGATAAATCTAACTATCATTTGTTTTGCATTAATCAAAAGGTATGTGCGTATATCGATCTTTTCAAGCTCATGCATGCATGCATTATTACTCATGTGACTATTTAGCCCTTCCCCACTTTTATTCTTTCTTTTCCTCTCTTTCGATCAGTCATAAGTATTTGTTGTAATATGGATATATCAGAGGAGATTCACATATCAGTTTCTTCAGTCATCATAGTTATTGTTATTACTTTATCTGAGTAGAGCTATTTGGAGTATTTATCATTTCTATTTGTAGCAACATTAATATATATTGAGGCACCCAGTTCATTTTCATATGGTTAAGTGTAAAATACATAATTATTTGCAGGGTGTGTTTTTCCCTATGTTGGAGACTCTGGAGCTATGTAATTTTCCCAACTTAGAAGAGATATGCGATGGCTCAATTTTAGAGGGACCACCCAATTCTTTCAAAAATTTAAAAGAGTTAAAACTTGAATTGTTGCTAGCATTAGAGCATTTATGGAAGAGGAGTCCAAATCAAAATATTAATGTTTCACTTACCAACCTCTATTCCATACGTACTTGGAAGTGTGATAAGCTACATAATCTCTTGTCCTTAGCAGCTGCAGAGGATGCTCTCTTACAACTTGAAGAGCTTAGAATTCTGGATTGTGAGATGATGGAAGAAACCTTCTCAATTCAAGAAAACAAGAAGGACAGAGGAGATCAATTTCATAGTCAAATCATCACATTCCCAAACACTACCAAAAAAACTGGCTTTAGTGACCGCCAAACAGTGACCGCTCCCAGCGGTCACTGATTTGTGACCGCTTTTATGATCGATTTGTGACCGATTCTATTTGAAATTTAAAAAAAACATAGTGACGGATTAGTGACCGATTTGTGATGGAATTAGTGACCCCAAACATAGCGGTCACTAATCGGTCATTAAATTAGTGACCAATTTTTCTTGGGTCACAAACGCAGTCACTAAATTAGTGACCCCAAACATGGCGGTCACTAATCGATCATTAAATTAGTGACCGATTTTTCTTGGGTCACAAAAGTGGTCACTGATTTTTTTTGGGTCACAAAAGCGGTCACTAAATTAATGACCGACTTTTCTTGGGTCACAAAAGCGGTCATTAAATAATTATATACTTTAAGTTAATTAGATAACTAATTATATTAATAAAATTAATTTGTCTAATTAACTAAATAAATTATTATATTTTTATAATTAATAAAATTAATTTGTCTAGTTATATTATATTTTTATAAATTATAATTTATATAGATAAATATTACATATATAATTAAATAATACATTTAAATAAGTTATTGTTTGTATAGTCAAATAAATTTTAGGTATAATTAAATAATACATTTTTAATTTAATAAATAATGTCACATGTTCCGATAACATATAATATGAAAATAGTAATACCTATTAATTATTAATCATGCCATTTCTTAAAATTATAAAAATTTAATTATTGTCTAATATTAACATAATAATCCATTAATTTAATAAATCAGTTTTAAATAATTACTTTCTTTATTGCTAAATAATTCATCTAGCAAATAACGTATTAATTCTTTAATGCTTTAAGTTATTCAGATAACTTATTATATTAATAAAAATTAATTTATTTAGTTATTTAAACAAATTATTATATTTATATAAATTATATTTTATACAGATAAATAATTACATATATAATTAAATATTCTAATAATATATTAAATTTTCTAATCTATTTAATATGATATATTAGTTAATAATCTATTTTATGCAATAATCGATCACATATCAAATTAAATATAATAGTAAATTAATTTAACAAATTAATTTTAAATAATTATTTTGTTTATTACTAAATATTCATATATGAATATCTTTATTAAATAATTAATTAAGTTTTATATACACATGAATCTGGAATAATAAATGGCCAAAATAGTTCATTTTAATTAAAATTGAAATTATGTTTTTTTTAATGTAAGCCGATATTAATAATATTAACATATAATTATGATTTCATGTATATTTAATTTTAATTAATGAATGCTTTCTTTAAAGTAATATATCATTTGTTATTTATAATTCAAAAAAAATATAAAATATCAAAATAAATTATGATTAAATTAATTGCACATCATTTCATTACAATCTTTACATATATACACATATACATACACATCATCAAACTATAAAATATACATACATATATTATTTTCCCAAAATAAACACAAACGGTTGGCACTTTCTCCAATTTTTCTCTCAAAAGTCCATTCTCTCAAAAAAAATTCTAGAATATGCCCAAAATGCAAGTGAACAAAGCCAAAGTGTTTGGATAATAGGATTTTGAAGCTTATAAGGTATTAATAATGATAATTTTATAATTAATATAATTAAAATTCAGCAAGCTTGTTAATATATTAAAAATAAGTTAAAAAATTCTTACTTTTTTAAAAATAGCTTATAAGTTTCTAACATTTTATTTTATAATCTTTATAATTAGTTTCTTAAAAAAGAATATGAAATACTTTTTGGCATCTTATAAGCTACCAAACATCTTATAAAATGTTTTTAAAAAATTATAAACTCACTAAACAACTTTTAAAATGTTTTACAAAATCTAACTATACTCTATAAATATAATATAAGATGAATATATAATTTCATAATTTTATTTTGTATATTTGTACTATTATTAATTTAGAAAACTAATAAAATTTATCTAAATATAAGACTTAAACTCTAATTTCTAAAATCTCACAACTCTATAAATTTTAAACACCAATATCTTAATAATAGAGAATATTTTTATTGATTAACATTATTGTATATACATATTTAAAACTAAATGTCAATATTTAATAGTCATCATAAAATCTAATTTTTTAAAATTATATTAAAATATAATATGTAAAAATATTAAGTATCAAGATATGAATCAAGTGATATATAACTAACTAGTGAAAAATTAAATTTTGAATTTAAAAATTAAAAAAATTAATTACTAAAATTTAATAAAAATTATCAACATATCTTATAAAATGTAGGAACTTATAAAACCTTTTAAATAAGTTTAGTCAAACACCATCTGAAAAGGTGTTTGGCTAAATTTATTTAAAACATCTTATAAGCTCTTACATGTTATAAGATGTTTTTGGAGCTCCTATATCTTGTAAGATATTTTTTGAGCTTATAAAATATTAGTAATGATAATTTTATAATTAACATAATTAAAATTAAGAAAGTATATTAAGATTTTAAAAATAAATTAAGAACTCCCTACTTTCTTAGAAAGTGCTTATATGTTTTTAACATCTTATTTTAGAAATTTCGTAAGTTATTTTCTTAAAAGAATTAAGAAACACTGATATCTTATAAAATATTTTGAGAAGCTTATAAACTCACCAAAATAACTTTTAAATATTTTACAATATCTAACTATATACATATAATATAAGATGAATATATCATTTTATAATTTTATTTTGTAAATTTGTACTATCATTAATTTAGAAAACTAATAAAATTTATTTAAATATAAAACTTAAACTCTAAATCCTAAAATCTCACAACTTTATAAATTTAAAACCCCAAAATATTAATAATAGAGAATATTTTTATTGATTAACATTGTTATATCTACGTATTTAAAACTAAATATCATTATTCAATAGCCATCATAAAAATTAATTTTTAAAAATTATATTAAAATATAATATGCAAAAATATTAATTATCATGTAAATTAAAATCATATATAACGAATTAATAAATAATTAAATTTAAAATTTAAAAATTTAAAAATTAATTACTATAATTAAATAAAAATTATCAAAATAAAATCTAAAAAAATAAAAAATATAAAAGTCAAAAGTGTGACCAAATTGCTAAACCCTACCTCTCCTTTATATTTCAATTTCACTTCTCCCTCCTTCAGTCACACCAGCCGCCCACTCCCATCCTCCTTTACCTCTCATTTACATTTCAATTTCGCTTCTCCCTCCCGCCCACTCCCTTCCTCCTTTCTTCCTCTTCGTTGTTTTTCATTTTTTTTTTTTTTTTTTGCATCTACTGTTACTACTGTACCGTTCTCGCCGGCAAAAGCGCCGGCGAGATGCCCGTCGCGAAGGACCGCTGGCCTCCGCAACGCCAAAGCTGAGAACCAGCAGATCTACTGGCTCTCGCCTCGGTGACCAGCAGAAGCTGAGACTCGCGAGGCCAGATTCTGCTAGCCTCGCACCCCACCTCTCTTTTTTCATTTTTATTTTTTTATCTCGCACCCCCTTTTTTATTTTTATTTTTTTATAATTAATAAATTATAGTGATGTTTTATTTAATTGTGCAGGTTTGAAAATTTGCATTTTTGGGCATTGTCTCCTCTGGGTCTTTGAAGTAAACTATATGGATGGTCAAGGTTGGATGTCATATGAAAGCTGTGAGTTGTGCTTGAGATTTGATAAGGTATATGGAATAGTATGAGAAGGCTTTGTTGTTTCTCAAATAAGGACTTTAACATGAATCTGTTTTGTGCAAGAAGGCATCTTTAGTGTTTTAACTTGCATAGATTTTGTGGAGGAATGTTTCATTGGAGTAATATGTCACCATTCTAGTTTGTTAGCTTATCATGGTTGATATAGGGCACTTTTCACTTCAGCTTAAACATTACATAAAATATTTCAAACTGTTTGATGGGATGGATCTAAGATGATCACATGTTTGCCATATATATATGTGAAAACTTGTTAGGATGATTCTTGAGTTATATTCTTGGTATCCCATATCACATGGAGGCGAACGCACCTGGTTTTCTTTTTGAGGTCACAAAAATTTCATCTTAGCACATTGAAAGACAGCCCCTCAGTCTACTTTTCCAAGCAAGCTACCTTCCTCACAATTCAATCTGTTTCATTGCAATTGTCAAATAAATTAGTATCGTATAAAGTATCATGTGCTAATCTAGAACAATCTCGTCCCTTGCCCAAGTCAATTTGTGCTAGTATAAATATGGACTGTACGTACATTAAAATTCTCATAGGTAACTGTCTTGAAGAGACATTAATCTTTTTCCATAGTTTCTATGAAGTTTTAACAGAAAAGGCTATAATATAAGCAGTCATCGGATATCCAAAATGGGGCGTTGGATGAAACTAGAGGTATGCAATAATTGTTTATCCCCAAATTTATGTAATTATTATTTATTTTTAATATAACATGATACGATATGATATATGTTAGAGCTTAATTAAGACTTTCTTTGAGTTTTATCTTTCATTCAGTTTTGGTGTATATATGTATCATGTTCTCGTCAGAGCCAGTCTGAAGGAGAATTTACTTTAAATGAATTAAGAACATCAGAACACACTTGTTATTAAAAGAATTTTTGTGTAGAATTGTCAAAATGCTTTTTCTGATCTGTTCAAAGGACCTTGACTCATTAAATTGACGAGCCCATTAGGATTTCCAAAATTAATTTGATATATGAGGATCCAAAATATTGTGGATGAATTAAGTTCATATTTTAATTTATCAATTTACCAATTACCCTTCAAATATCATTTTGTTGTATCAATTATACTACCTAATAAGTTATTCCTGGCTAATTAATATGAAAACAGGTGTAACCTCTTATGGCTGCCATGAGCTTTGTAACTGGGATGTGCGTATTTCGGCTAACAAGGAACGTTCTCCTCAATCCTGATGTCAGGTTTGTCACTAATTCTAAAATATTTTGTTAATAAAGAGTACAATATTGGCAGATATATATATATATATTTAAATCCTTGAAAAACGACGTGTGTTCTCCAACCAATTTTTTCTCCCACTTCCTTCCCATTGTATGCTATGCTAATGCTACTTTATATGATGGGATTCAATGTTGGCATTGTCAGCATAGCATCAATGGTTTTGCTTCTCTACAATCTGTTCTGTGCAGAATATAACTACAGAAAGAACCTTTAGGCTTAAAGCAAAAACCTAACTTCTACAAGTATCTATTTTTATAGACCATGGGTGGAATATGAATGTATAAAACCATCACTAATTGGAATACAAAAATGAATTAATAAAACTACCATTTTCCTTTTTTCCTAGTCATCTAGTAAAAAGAAGCCTCTCTTTTTGCTGCATGTGTGAGAGGGAAGTCCAATGTTCTCCTGCAGAGCATGTTGTCTGTCTAGTGCTACTAGGTGTTGTCTTGCGGTTGTTGTTTTTGAGCAACATTTGTGGGAATCTGAATCCCCCAAGAGTTGGATAGTGGTAACATTTTGTACAATTTTAAAGGTTAGTTTATGTATGTGAGGCATCAATGAATGCAGCAGTAAGCACTTTGACATCATTTTGAACTCCGGCAGGCTTAACTTATGATATCTCTTCTGCTATAGATATTATGATGGCAATGAATACATCGATGAACTTGAGGTTCTTTGTCAAGAGAAAGCTCTTGCAGCGTTTAATCTGGATGGAAAGAAATAGGGCGTGAACGTGCAGCCATTATCTGGTTCTCTTGCCAATTTTGAGGTGTACACAACAATTCTTAGTCCGCATGACCGCATAATGGTAAGTAATATGCTTTCTTCCTTCCATTTGTAATGATGATGAGCATCTGGATTCTGGAGTTGTTTAATTCAATGGGTTTTAACTTGACTTCAGGGATTGGATTTACCTCATGGTGGACATTTGTCTCGTGGTTTCATGACTTCCAAGAGACGTGTGACGGGCACATTAATTTATTTTGAATCCATGCCATATCGGCTGGACGAGTATACATGTCTTATAGTTCTTTATGAACATAGTTTTTGGATTACTTTGTTTTTATAATTGACATGTTTGGACCAAATGAATTTCTTTATATTTAAAGATCTTTGTTTTGTTTATGAATTTGGATATATATATATATATATAATATTATTGAATTTTGGATACAATTTTGTATTTTTGGATTTGAATTGTATAGTTTTAGATTGTTGTAAATGAGAATAAAGAGTATCCATTTAACATTAAAAAGCCAAAAAAAAAAAAAAAAATAGAAAAATTAGCGACTGCTTAGAGACGATCAAGTGGTCACTAAATGGAGTAAAGAAGAATTATTGTTGAAAATTTGTGACCCCAAATGGTGGTCACTAACCGGTTACTAAATGGAGGAAACAAAAATTATTGTTGAAAACTTGTGACCCCAAATGGTGGTCACTAAAGAGTGACCGCCACAAGGGGTCACTAATTAGTGATTGATTAGTGACCGCTTATTTGTTATATGAAAATTTTTATGTAATAAAATTAGTGACCGAAATTAAAAAATTATTGACCGCATACGCGGTCACTAATTTGTGACTGACGGGTCTGCAGTCACTAAAATTGCTTTGTGATGAGGTATTTTGTGACCGCACGTAGTGGTCACTAATGCGGTCACAAATACCATTAGTGACCCATTTTTTGCTAAATTAGTGACCGCTAGTGCAGTCACTAATACCTAGTTTTTTAGTAGTGAAAATTGAAAATAATGGTGCTGAAGAACTTGAAAAATCTCACAACTTTCTACAGGAATTGAAAGAATTAAATTCCCTGTGTTGGCTGAAAATAATATGACTATTATGGGTTGCCCAAAGCTCACAAGTCTTGATTCTTCTATTGGGAAATAATCATCAAAATTCGACAGCGGCCATGGCCCTGATGACAACTTTTCATTTCCTTTGTAGCCAAAAGGTACGTACGATGCATCTTCTTTTCATTAATTAATCTCATGAGATATATATACATGCATATTATTAATTTCTATTTCCATATATACCCCATCCCAAAATCATTGGTTATTTTCTTCTCTGTTTGAATCTATTTTTATGATTTTCACCCCTAAATTATTGTTTCATTCCCTTGTTCAATGCAATTTATAGAACTTGAAACAACAGCATGCTTCGTTCATCATGTTGGTTATATTAAGACCTTAAAGCAAATAAAATTACATTTTCTAGATGCAACCACTAATTCAAATTTGCGCTAACCTGTTATTAGGAATCAATTTCTTCTTCTCCAATTGAAGGAAAAGAGGGGGAGGGGAGGAACATGAGGACAATTAAAGAAGAAATAAAGGAGGAAAAATTGAAGGAATTCGTTGAGGTGATGGGCTTTGATTTGATTTATAAGGTAGTTATGAACATGAATAATTTCTTCTCCATTAATGATGCTCTCAATTATGATGGACATTGTATCTTCAACTTTCTTCTTTTTTACTGTTAAATTACTTTAAATTTCTGAGTTTTCATGTAATGTTGAAAGCTTAACTTAGTCATCTTTTGTAAGTTGTACATTCTCTTTCTTTACTTCAATCCCTCTGTCACAAGCTTCCTTTACCATTAATGTGAGACCTCAATTACAAACTGTGGAAATCACAAAATCCTACTTACATATTCTTCAGTTGTATAGAATCATATTCCTTATATGTTGATTCAAAATTATAGTGTGTAATTTATACCGTCTAGTAGGATTTTATTTATAATTCATAGCCTACGTCTTTGCTGACAAAACTCATGATTTTGATTTGTTTGTTTATTTTCCTGCTCGCTCCTATTACATGCGTTCAGTTATTGTAATTTAAAAC
The DNA here is from genome assembly GCA_018894105.1 of Jacaranda mimosifolia. Classification (NCBI taxonomy): domain Eukaryota; kingdom Viridiplantae; phylum Streptophyta; class Magnoliopsida; order Lamiales; family Bignoniaceae; genus Jacaranda; species Jacaranda mimosifolia. The sequence goes on from CM032117.1 coordinate 58,361,325, forward strand.
TTCTTATTGTGAGATTATGTTCATGATTTTTTATTTCAATGCAACAGTCATTCAATCTAAGTTTCCATTCATTAAGTTACTAAATTTTTTATTTCAATATCAATTTCTGAAAAAGGTTTTGCACCTGATTACTTGGCAGCATTTGGTTGTGTTTCGAGGAATTCTGGAAGAATATTCGAGAGAATATATTTTGGCAGCTGGATTGAAAATGTGTTGAAAATGAAAGTTGTGTTTGGTTTTATTTTATGAGAAACACAAGGTTCTACTATAAATCTAAGTTTTTATTTGATTAATAGTACGTTGGTGCCTCATCAAATTTCTGTATTATTATATGTTATTTACACAGTAATATGTCAATATAATTAGTGGAAGATATAAATATATATAGTTTTAATTGATGCAATGATTTGATCATTGCTCACCGATGAAAATTTTGGCCGTGGATCCCAACTACACCAAAACTAGAATTGATCAAGATAGAAGATCAAGTGAGAACTTGATTGAGTGTCTATGAAGCTTTACTACTGTACAAGTAACAAGGTGTTTGAGTGAGCTTATAGGCTCCTCAAAATATTTTATAAGATGTTTAAGAGTTTATAAGTTGATAAAAAGTATTTGGTAATTTGTTTTAAAAAAGAGGTTAAAAGATCCTAAAATAAGATGTCAGAAACTTATAAGTTCTTTTAAAAAAAGTAAGGGGACCCCAACTTTTTTTTAAAATCTTAACGAGCTCCTTCATTTTTAACTATTTAATTACAAATTTGCTATTATTAACGTCTTATAAGTTCCAAAATCTTATTTTATCCAAATATTTCAACAACTTATTTTAAGAATAAAATCTAACATCTTATAAGCTCCAAAAATATTTTATAAGATGTAGGAGCTTATAAGATATTTTAAATAAGCTTAGCCAAACACCCTCTAAGCGTAAAACTTAAAAACCTTTTTTATTACCTTAATTTTCTTTTAAAACTCAAAAACAGACAAAATTAATTTAATTCCGGACCAATGTGATATCAGGAATCAACTTCTTCAGCCAAAGGCAAAGAGGAGGGGAAGGAGAGCAGGGCAAATGCGAACCAAAGGAAGAAAAAATTGAAGAAATTTGTTGAGGTGCTGGACCCTTTATTTTGATTGAAAAGTAGTTAGTTTTCTACAACTTTGTGTTCATGAATTAACATGAATATTGTCTTGTTTCGTAACATTAATTCCTCTCTCTCTCTCTCTCTCTCTCTCTTCTTATTCAAACAGTCTGCTGCATTTGGAGCATTTTTCCTGTTCTTGGCATGGATACATAGATATAGATGGGACAATAGATACAGATGGCAAACAATATCCAAAAAGAGTATTATTATAAAGATCAACACCATGTACTAAAAAAATCAAGCGATGGATCTAATAAGTTCTTGCTCAAGTTTTTAAGTTAATGATATCAGTGATGAGTTTACATGATCCTAATTAAAGATGAGGTTCTAGAAGCGATGAACATTGAATGTGAAAACAAGACTCAATTAACTTAACATATCGATTTTTTATTATTATCTCAAAAATAATAATTAAATAAATCGTCCAACGGCAAAAAATAGATGCATAATTAAATAAGGGACAGGGAGTAGAAATTGTATGTAGTCTGCAGTCCAGCTCATAGTTAACGTAAAATGAGTGATGGAGACTTTGAAGCAAAGTTTTCACAAAATGGTTAAAGGAATAGCTAGCGAGTGAGACACAAATCCCTACAAAAGTAGAAAAAAAGTATAAAAGATGCCTAAAATGATCAATAATTAGGTCCCCACCGACTTTTTTCCCCTCGAAAGGAACCAAAAATAATAAAGTAACGTAACTCAATAATGCAATCAAAGAAAATGAGTGGAGGAGACTTTACGGAGACTTACTATTCTTCCAGGAGGTCAGTCAATGAAAATCAGGGAATTGAAACTGCAATAGAAACCTTATACATATGTTAATGTCCTTTATTTAGCATAAGACTCATAACTCATAAAGAGAGATCGCTATGGAAGAGATGAATATGTTAGAATGAGTGAATAATTTTTATGATTATGTTCATAAGGTTGTGTTCATAAGCATATATATGGCTAAGATTTTTTCTATCGAAATTAATAAGCATTTCATACTTACCATATTTCCAAGATTGGCATTTTCATTATTAATGAATCACTTATAATAGAATGTTTCAAGAATAGAAGCACATCTCGAGAGACATGATTTTAATGTATGCCCTACTATCTAACTGTTATGGTACTTATAATGTCATTTTGACAATAGTACTCAAGGGTGAAATTGACACAAGAATTTTAATCTTAGTTTCCATTCAGTAAACTATAAATGTTTTGATTTTGGTATCATCTTATTGCAAAGGTTTCGCAGCTAAGTACTTGGCAACATTTGGTTGTGTTCGTTAGGGATTCTGGAGGTATCGTTTGGCAGTCGGATTAGAGAATATATTAAAAATAAAGTTATGTTCGATTTTAATTTGAGAGAGACAAATTCTACTATAAATATTAAATTATTATTTATTAGCAGATTAGTCATGTCATATCAAATCTTCATATTACTATATGTTATTATAATTGGCGATTCAAATAAAAGAAAAATCAAATACACGTTTTAAAGTTTAAGAAAGTAGGAAATGGTATAAACTCCAATGTAAAAAACTAAAGATATTTGAGCTTTACATCTTCAGTATTTTTCATGTTTTTTGTTCGGATACATAGATATAGACGGCACAATAGATATAAATGGCAGACAGTCCAAAAAAATTATTATAAAGAATCAACACCATGTATTAGAAGATCAAGCAATGGATCTACTAGGTTCTTGCTCAAATTTTGAAGTTAATAATATTAGTGATGAATTTACATGATCCCAATTGAAGATGATGGTCTAGAAGCAACGGCATCGAATGTGTAAACAAGACTCAATTAATTTATCATATTTGATTTTTTATTATTGTATTCAAAATAATAATTAAAATAAATTGAGCAACGGCAAAAATAGATGCATAATAAAATAAGGGGCGGGGAGTAGAAATTTGAGGCATTGTTTTCACTCAGTGGTTAAAGGAATAGCAAGAGGCACAAAATCCTACAGAAGTGGAAAAAGAGTTTAAAATAATGACTAAAATGATCAACAATTGGGTCCCCCACCTACTCATTTTGTCATCCACTTAATCACTTTTTCCTCGAAAGAAATCAAAAATAATAAATTAACTCAACAATGCGATCAAAGAAAATCAGGGAATTGAAACTACAATAGAAACCTTATACATGCATTAATGTTAATGTCTGTTCTAAGCCATCCTCAGATCACTTGAAAGTTGAAACTGAAAACGCCTCTCATTCTTATAGCATTCCATTGTTGATCATATCATCACAGGCACAGCTATATAGCTTCCCAAAAAGCATTAAGTTGAGCATATAAAGGTGAGTAAGGCTATCCATTCTCCACCAAATTAAGTTGTTATTTATTTTACTTCTAACAGATATCAGCATTTTTTATTAGATTTTCCTTAATTTTTGTTTGTGTTAGATATTAGATCCTCGTCTATGATCATGATCTGCATACACACGGAGAAGCATTAGAAAAATTAACAATTTTTATGCGTACAATTAACAGATCATCCTTTGCAGGTTGCTTTGCTGTTAGCAATATCATTTGATATCACCGCTTTCTAAGCATTTGAGCACTGGTAAGTAAGGGAGCCATCTATATTTCTCCACTAAATTAACTTGAATTGTTCATTTTGCTTTAACATATCTCAGTTTAATTATTTTGCACTACATGTTTTGGTCTTGCTTGAAAAATTGGATTATCTACCAAATGTATTGTCGATTGGTTTGTCACAATACAAGGAAATTACATAGGATATATACGGGTTGATGTAGATCCTTCATAAGCTGTGTAAGCCAAGTGCTCTCTTGAGCAGCCATTGTTGTTGGTCGGTACTTGAGAATTTACCACAGTGTATATGCTTAAGAAAATTGATCTATCATCTGTTATATGGTTGCTATAAACGCTATCAAGATACCACAAAATTCTTTTTCTTTAAGGGAGGATACTAAGAAAAAGAATTTTATTTCAGAGCCCATAATATCTCTTACAAATATAATTATTGGGATTATATCCAAGCTTTTACAAATATTTTCTTATATGAAAATCCCAGGAAAAAACATACTTGGTTTATAAAAGTATGTCCTGAAGTTTTTAATAACCCCATCCCCAATTGGTTCTTATTTTGGTGGAAATCATATGGTCCAACTCATAATATTCTCCCGGACCAATTTCGACAACTATTTGAACAATGGAGCTCATATTCTCCAGAATTAATAAGGGCTGAGGAAGAGGAAGAAAATCATATGGTAAATAATAAGGCTGCAATGATTTTCTTTATGGAATTTTCAATCCCTTGGATCTGGAAATGGATGCCAGAAGTTGGGGTTGATGAAGATAATATTCCTTGTTTATAACGTTCTTTTTATATTAAATGGTGGAACAAGATGCTCCAAAGGGATAAAGAGACTGGTCAAATAGAAGGCCAAGAAACCCTAGATAATATTAAAAAGGCAATTCAGATTTATAAAGAAAAAATTGAATCTGATAAAAAGAAAGAAGCTTCTTCATTATTTGGTAAAGCTTCTGAAAAAATCAAGATGCGCAAAGGAAAATTATCCAAGGCAGATCTTTTGAAGGAAGTTATTAATATAGTTCTGGAAGAGTTAAAAGAACAAGATAATAATGGCTCTTCTGAAGAAGATGATACAATGTCAATGGCTACTTCCTCAAAATCAAAGATGGATGATAATCAATTTGGCTGTCTGGCAGGAGAAGCCCAAGATCCAAATGAAGATATACCTTCTTCGCAGGATATTAATAAAATCCTGGCTGCCCTAAGGAAAGAATAATAAATTTTCTTTTAAGGGTAATTTGGTCTTTTGTAATAGGTAACAGTAATAGACTGTTTGAACAATAATATACTGTTCACTTTTACTGTTCATAGTTACTGTTCAGATTCGAAATATTTGAAATCCGCACAGTATTTTTTGCTTTTTACTGTTCGGATTCGAAATGTTTGAAATCCGCACAGTATTCTTTTATGTCTATAAGTAGGTCAGACATTCTTTTGTGGAAGGAAGACTTCCACCTACTCCACTCTGAAAATTTTAATTTTCCCCTGACCTCCCTCTTGTAATTCCCCTATTGTAATAAGTTTTCATTTTTATTTTTGTAATTAATAAGAAGACTTGCTGGTTTGCAGTCCCTGCAAAGGTAATCTTCTTTTTATTTCGTTTGTTTTTATTTTATTTTGTGTTATACCTAGCCTAATGCAAGGCTAAGGTGTTTGTGTTAAACATGTAAGAGTCAAATATCTCCTATATAGTTGTGGTAAAGGTCTGTATATGTATAAGACTATGTAAGAAGGGTTCGGATCTGTGGACTGGTTAGCCAGTTATGATTGGGTTCTGAGGCTTAACGGCACTCCAAGTATGTTGACCTCTGGAAGTTTACCCTGTTTGCCCTTGTTAGCCGGGGTTGGCGTTTGTGGGCTGTTTGGGGTACTTTGGTCTATAAAATCTTATAAACTTCAGACATGGAATAAGGATCACTATTAAGTAAGCTATCAGATTTTAATAAAGAAGGGAAAGAAAAAGAGGGGGAAGATGAAGAGGGAACATTTTCCATTTCATCTATAATTTTAGATCTTAAAATTGGATCTTTAGTCATTTTCAAAAATTCAATAGTATTATCATTACTAATAACATTTAATTCAGAAAATTGAGAAATTAGATTATACATATCATCATTATCTGATTTACTACTATTATCAGTCTCAGTATTATCACAAGACAATCCTTTTTTACAAGGATCACATTCAGTACTAGAACTATCAATACATTCATTGATATTATCAGAAATAGTAGAATCAATATCATCATCAGATTCTAACATTAATTTAAAAAGAATATCCTTTAGATTATCATCTATTTCAAGACTATTAATCCTTTCTCTCATTCTACACTTATCAGCATAATGACCTACCTTGCCACACTTATAACAAGCACCAGATTTATGAAATTTTCTTCTAATAGTCCTATTAGATGGCTTAGATTCTCTATAATTTCCAGACTCTCTATAACATCTCATTTTTTCTTTCTGTTTTTCTCTCGTTTTTTTATGAGTTTTCTTCCTAGATTTTTTTCTATAATTCTCATTATTTTCTTTTTGTGGTTTACTATTATTAGCTTGTTTTGGGTTTTCCATTCCAAATTGACCACAAAACTGTCCAAATTGTTTTCTTTCCGTAATATTATTACATTTAATCTGTTGATTTAATTTAATCTCATTACACATGGCTAATCCTTCCAGTATACAAGTTCCTATTAACTTGCCATATGTAAATTTACCATAGTCTATATTAGACTCATTTTGCCTAAGAGTTTTTCTAACTCTCTCAGCAAACAAAGAAGGCAACCCATCTATAAATTTGGATTTCCAATGGTCACTATTTGACTCAGGGAGTTCCATTACTCTAGAAAGAAAAGTGTCCTTATACCATCTAAAAGATGTAAGACTCTGACACTTTAAACCATTTAATAATGTTCTGATGTGCTCAGAATTATTAGTCCATCTACCTGTAAAGTGTTCTATAATAGTAACAATCAAAGTATAAACACAATTCTCATTTGTATCTGCTCTTTCCTGTTTAACAGCAGAATATATTTCATTTCTATTATCTTGGGACAAATAATTATCCCACCAGCCTTTCAATTGGCCAGTAAAACCTGCAATAATCATTTTTGCAACAGTTTTATCACTATTGCCATTATTCTTGCAAATAGTACAATACATCAACATACGATGCACCAAATTATAAATATGGCGTTCAGTAAAACCATCCAAATTCCATTCATAGATGTTTTTACCAGAATATGAATTATTAAGAACTAAATCTTGTTCTTCATGCAACACATCTTGTGGTGTAGGCCTAGGATAATAATAAGTTATCATGGTTGGCCTATCTGCATAATTTTGAATTTTATTAATCTCTTCTTTTACCTTATTATTATAAGCCCTATCATCTAGCTCATTATTAAGGGTAGAGATTCTAAATTCAGTAAATTTCTTTGTTATTACTCTCTCTAACTCAGAAACATCTCTAAGTATGAAATTTTCAATTTCAGGAGGGGGTTGAATATAAGGCATTGCTATTTGATCTGGAGAAGGATGAACAAATTGTTTATCTATTTTTTCTTCCAGATTATTCATATTTTTATTTAATTTTTCTATATTAAAAATTATATTATTTAGTCTTTGATCAAGTTGGTATAAATTTTCACCAAGCACATTTAAATATAAATTAGCATAATTTTGTTGTTTTATTAAAATATTCATATTACGAATAGTAACAGTAGCAGTGTCATTATCAAGCATTTTATAAAATGCCATAAAAGAAAATTTATTATTACCTTCTATAACAAAAGAATCTTGTGGACGAAAAACAGATTTTTCTTTCCTACCATTATCATAAACATAAGTTCTTTCAAGAACAGAAATTTGAGGTTCAATATAATTAACCAAGAACCAAGGAACAAATGGAACAATTCGATTTTTTTCTTCAACAAATTTATAAAATTCTGTTTGAAAATAATTTTGTTGGTCTTTATTAAAATTTTCAAAAAACCATTTTCGAAAACTTTGCCAACGTTCTTTATTAAACTCAAGCTGTATTAACTTCCTATTATCTGAACCTTTTGAAAAGTTCATTTTTTGTTTTTCCATTAAAACAAAGTAATTAAATTCGAGTATTACTCACAGAAAAATTCATATCAGATTCAGTAGGTTCAATTGAACCATCACTATCACGATCAGCAGGAATACCATGCACAATATTATTAGAAGAAAATTTTAACTTATTAAAATGAGTTTCTATATTTCTAGGTTCATTTATCCTAGAAGTTGAAGCTCTTGAATTATTAGGAGGATCAACAGTATAATCAGTTGATCTTAAATTATATTATAAGAAATTAAATTATCTTAAATTATTTATTAAACAAATAAATATAATATTTAATTACACGTGAAATATAAAACATAATTAACATATAAATAACAAGTATTTACATAATTAAATAAATTAATTTAATAGGTTTTTTAATTACTTTAATTAATTGATTAATACATTATTTAGTAAATAAATTACCTAGTAAACAATCAAATAATTATTAATTAAATTTAATTAATTTTCTTGATAATTATTTTAATTATATTAATATTAATTTATTAAACTTAATATATTATTAAATAATAATTAAATCTTTTATTATAATTTTAAATAAATCTGAAGACTAATATTTAATAAAGATTAATTTTTTTGAAGAAGATTAATTTATTTATTTATTAGTTAAAATATACATATTTAAACTTTTTTACTTATTTATTCTTAATTAACGTAATTTTTAATTTTTAATTTGTTATTTTTAATTAAATAATAAATTTAACTAAATTGAATTAATTATTTTAGCTATAGTTATTATTGGAATAAATTATTTAATTATTTTAAATATAATTTCTATTATAATTAATAATTAAATTAAATTTCACTAAATTATTTTAGATATACTTATTAGTTTAATTTTGTTTAACATGTAACTCAATTAATAAATATATTAATTATTTAATATTATTAAATAAATTTAACTATATAAATAAATTATTTTAAATGTATACACTATTTAATAATTCAAAATTTTAAGATATCATAATACATAGAGGGATATTTAAAACTTTAACAATCAAATCAATTTTCAATATTTTTTTATTTTTTAATTATTTTGTTGCTAGGAGTATTTTAAACTTTCCTCAAATTCTGTCTAAAGTTCAGAATTATTAGTCCATCTAGCAGTAAAATGTTCTATAATAGTAACAATCAAAGTATAAACAGCATTTTCAGTATTATGACTAGTTCCTTCCTGTTTAACATTATCAAGAATCTCATCTCTATTATTCTGAGAGAGATAATTATCCCACCAACCTTTAAGTTGGCCAGTAAAACCTGCAACATTAGGGTATGGTGGTATTTTAACTCAAATAGATCCTAATAGTAAACAAGAAATTCTTGTTAGGTTTTGTTCCGGTAAATGGAATGATAGCAAGAAAAATTATGCTACTATAGCTAAAGAAATCTTTGCTATAGTAAAATGTGTGCTTAAATTTCAAGATGATTTTTATAATCAGTTTTTTATAATTAAAATTGATTGTCAAGCTGCTCAATTTATGTTTAATAAAGATTTTAAACATAATGTTTCAAAACAAATGTTTGCAAGGTGGCAAGCTTATTTAGCCCCTTTTGATTTTAAAATCATATATAAAAAAGGTAGTGATAATAGTCTCCCTGATTTCCTAACTTTTTTCTTTAGACTTTCTTTTGTGGATGTTATTTCAAATATTTTGAATCCGAACAGTAAAAGTGAATAGTATATTATTGTTCAAACAGTGATTATTATTTTCCTATTACAAATTACAAATTTATCCCTCTAATTATCTTCACCTTTTCTAAGGGAAGCCAGGATTTTATTAATATCTTGAGAAGAAGGTATATCTTCATTTGGGTCTTGAGATTCACCCGCCAGACATCCATATTGATTGTCATTCGTCCTAGACCTGGAAGAAGTGGCCATTGATATATTATCATCTTCTTCATCTGAAGGCTCACTATCATTTTGTCCTCTCAACTCATCTTGTACCATATTAAGCACTTCCTTTAGAAGATCTGCTTTGGACAATTTTCCTTTGCGCATCTTAATTTTTTCTGAAGCCTTTCCAAATAATGATAAGGCTTCCTTCTTTTTATCTGCTTCAAAAATTTTTTTATATAATTGAATGGCCTTAAAAATATTATTTAAGGTTTCTTGACCCTCTATTTGGCCTCGATCTTTATCCATTTGAAACATTTTATTCCACCACTTTATATAATAAGAGCGGAATAAGCAAGGGATATTATCCTCAGTAAACCCAATCTTAGGAACCCATTTCCAGATCCATGGAATAGAAAATTCAGTGAAGAAGAGCATGGCAGCTTTATTAGTCACCATCTGATCATTCTCTTCTGCTTCAATGAGTTTTGGAGAATATTGACTCCATTACTCATATGCCTGCCTGAACTGGTCCGGAAGAATATTATGAGTTGGACCATAGGATTTCCACCAGGACAAAAACCAATTTGGCAAAATATTTTTGAAAACTTCAGGACATACTTTTATAAACCAAGTATATTTTTTCCTGAGATTTTCATATATGAAAACATTTGTAAAAGCCTGGATATAATCCCAGTAATTAAATTTGAAAGTAATTCTATTAACATAAAATTCTTTTTCTTTTAATGAGGATAAACCACATTCTTCAATAGAAATAAGTTTTTTAATTATTATTTTACTAAAATTAAAAACAATTTTCTCTTGTGAATTTGAAAATTTTGGGAAATAATGAGAAATTTCACAAGAGCTAGTATTAGTAAGGAGATTTTCAAAATAAATTCTGGGTTTATAAGACCCAGCAGCATATGATGTTGTGTCAAGGTACCTTTGGGCTATTACCCATGGATCATTCTTCTATTGAAGATCTTTGTATTCAAGGACTATTATTATATCCTTGCAATCTTTCTTTTCAAATGTTGTGAGAGAATCCTCATCAACAGGGGAAGAAATATTAGAGGTGACATCCACAAAAGAAGGTCTATTAAATCCTTCTGGCTTTTTGGAAGGGTTGGAGGCAGATGTTCTATTAGATTCATCTGTTTTCTGTTGTTGTTTAAATTGTAAAAATTCTGCAAAAAGGGGATCTCTATAAATGGGATCAGAAGAGGCTGAAGAAGCATATGATGCTTCAGAAATAAGGGAAGCTATTAGCTTCTGTTTGCCATGTTGTATTAGTAGTCTTGGCATACCACGATAATTGCTTCCTCTACCTCCTCCTCTATTAGAGAAGGAATTTTGTCCACCACCCCTATAAGGGATCATCCCTGCAAAAATTCACGAGTTAGGAAATTAGAGAGACAATTATCACTACGATAGATATAGATTTGCTGATTACAGATTTATTCATATTGGTTTAATACAGATTGCTTTTAAGCCATTTACTCTTGATAATCTTCCTGATAGTTTTGTGGCTATTTTGCGTGATGCTCGCAATTTGAACTGGAAGCGCTCAATTATGGGTGTGATACAATCCAGTTTGGCTCATGGCCCTGTTTATTTTAATGTTTATCCTAATTTGCAGTTATCATTAACTGATGTTAATATTTTACATGCTTTAACTTTGAATATTATTAGTAATATTATCAGGAAAATTAAACAAATTATCAATTTGAGGAACAATTTGCTTTCCTTGAGAAATTTCTAATCTTTTAATTCTTTCTTCAAGAAAACTATTATTTCTTTTTAAATCTATAATTTCTTTTTTTAAATTATCAACTTCTTTTTTCTTTCTATCAAAAATTTCATTATCTGATTTACTACTATCAGAAACAGTATCACAAGATAATCCTTCTTTACAAGGATCACATTCAGAAGAAGAACTATTAACACCTTCATTCAAAGCATCAAATGCAATATTATCATCATCAGAAGATTCAAGCATCAATTTATAAAGAATGTCTTTAAGATCATAATCAATATACAAACTATTAATTCTTTCTCTCATCCTACACTTATCAGCGTAGTGACCTACCTTGCCATACTTATAACAGGCACCATGTTTTCTAAACCTATCTCTAAATAAGAAATTTATCTTTTGTGAAGTAACCATTTCTAATTTTGAAAGAAAATCATCACTTTGAATATTATTAGTAATATTATCAGGAAAATTAAACAAATTATCAATTTGAGGAACAATTTGCTTTCCTTGAGAAATTTCTAATCTTTTAATTCTTTCTTCAAGAAAACTATTATTTCTTTTTAAATCTATAATTTCTTTTTTTAAATTATCAACTTCTTTTTTCTTTCTATCAAAATTTTCATTATCTGATTTACTACTATCAGAAACAGTATCACAAGATAATCCTTCTTTACAAGGATCACATTCAGAAGAAGAACTATTAACACCTTCATTCAAAGCATCAGATGCAATATTATCATCATCAGAAGATTCAAGCATCAATTTATAAAGAATGTCTTTAAGATCATAATCAATATACAAACTATTAATTCTTTCTCTCATCCTACACTTATCAGCGTAGTGACCTACCTTGCCATACTTATAACAGGCACCATGTTTTCTAAACCTATCTCTAAATAAGAAATTTATCTTTTGTGAAGTAACCATTTCTAATTTTGAAAGAAAATCACCACTTTGAATATTATTAGTAATATTATCAGGAAAATTAAACAAATTATCAATTTGAGGAACAATTTGCTTTCCTTGAGAAATTTCTAATCTTTTAATTCTTTCTTCAAGAAAACTATTATTTCTTTTTAAATCTATAATTTCTTTTTTTAAATTATCAACTTCTTTTTTCTTTCTATCAAAATTTTCATTATCTGATTTACTACTATCAGAAACAGTATCACAAGATAATCCTTCTTTACAAGGATCACATTCAGAAGAAGAACTATTAACACCTTCATTCAAAGCATCAGATGCAATATTATCATCATCAGAAGATTCAAGCATCAATTTATAAAGAATGTCTTTAAGATCATAATCAATATACAAACTATTAATTCTTTCTCTCATCCTACACTTATCAGCGTAGTGACCTACCTTGCCATACTTATAACAGGCACCATGTTTTCTAAACCTATCTCTAAATAAGAAATTTATCTTTCGTGAAGTAACCATTTCTAATTTTGAAAGAAAATCATCACTTTAAATATTATTAGTAATATTATCAGGAAAATTAAACAAATTATCAATTTGAGGAACAATTTGCTTTCCTTGAGAAATTTCTAATCTTTTAATTCTTTCTTCAAGAAAACTATTATTTCTTTTTAAATCTATAATTTCTTTTTTTAAATTATCAACTTCTTTTTTCAAATCAATCACAGTAGTAGGACTACTATTTTTATTTCTATTTCCTAAAATTTTATAAACTTCAGACATAGAATAAGGATCATTATCCTTCAAAATATCATTAGTTTGAAAAGAAGAAGAAGGAGAAGGAGGAGAAGAAGAAGGAATATTTTCCATTTCATCTATTAATTTAGATCTCAAAATATGATCTTTAATCATTTTTAAAAACTCAATCATATTATCATTACTAATCACATTTCATTCAGCAAATTGAGAAATCAGATTATACATATCATCATTATCTGATTTACTACTATCAAAAACAGTATTATCACAAGTTAATCCTTCTTTATAAGGATCACATTCAGAAGAAGAACTATTAACACATTCATTCAAAGCATCAGATGCAATATAAAAAAATTTACCAGAATAAGAATTATTAAGAACTAAATCATGTTCTTCATGCAAAACATCTTGTGGTGTAGGCCTAGGATAATAATAAGTTCTCATTGTTGGCCTATCTGCATAATTTTGAATTTTATTAATCTCATCATTAACTTTATTATTATAAGCATCCTCATCTAACTCTTTATTAAGAGTAGAAATTCTAAATTCAGCAAATTTCTTAGCTATTACCCTTTCTAATTCAGTAACATCCCTAATAATGAAATTATCAATTTCAGGAGGGGGTTGAATAGAAGGCATTGTATTATCTGGAGAAGGATTTATAAATATATTACATCTGATGCTTTGAATGAATGTGTTAATAGTTCTTCTTCTGAATGTAATCTTTGTAAAGAAGGATTATCTTGTGATAATACTGTTTCTGATAGCAGTAAATCAGATAATGATGATAAGTATAAGGACGCCTTTCTTTCTAGAGTAATGGAACTCCCATAGTCAAATAGTGACCACTGGAAGTCTAAATTTATAGACGGTTTGCCTTCTTTATTTGTTGAAAGAGTTAGGAAAACTCTTAGGCAGAATGAGTAATATAGACTATAGTAAATATACTTATGGCAAGTTAATTGGAACTTGTATCCAGGAAGGTTTATCCTTGTGTAATGAAATAAAATTGAACCAACAAATTATGCATAATAATATCATAGAAAGAAAACAATTAGGTCAGTTCTGTGGTCAATTTGGAATGGAAAACCCCAAATAGGTTAATAATAAACCTCATAAAGATAATGAAAATTTTGATAGAAAGAAAAAAGTTAGGAAAAGGTCTCATAGACAAACGAGAGAAAAACAGAAAGAAAAATTGAGGCGCTATAGAGAACCCCATAGGGAGTCTAATAGAGCCATTAGAGATAGGTTTAGAAAACATGGTGCCTGTTATAAGTGTGGCAAGGTAGGTCACTACGCTGATAAGTGTAGGATGAGAGAAAGAATTAATAGTTTGGATATTGATGATGATCTTAAAGACATTCTTTATAAATTGATGCTTGAATCTTCTTATGATGATAATATTGCATCTGATGGTTTGAATGAATGTGTTAATAGTTCTTCTTCTGAATGTGATCCTTGTAAAGAAGGATTATCTTGTGATAATACTGTTTCTGATAGTAGTAAATAAGATAATGATGATATGTATAATCTGATTTCTCAATTTGCTGAATTAAATGTGATTAGTGATGATAATACAATTGAGTTTTTAAAAATGATTAAAGATCCTATTTTGAGATCTAAATTAATAGATGAAATGGAAAATATTCCTTCCTCCTCTTCTTCTCCTTCTCCTTCTTTTCAAACTAATGATATTTTGAAGGATAATGATCCTTATTCTATGTCTGAAGTTTATAAAATTTTAGAAAATAGAAATAAAAATAGTAGTCCTACAACTGTGATTGATTTGAAAAAAGAAGTTAATAATTTAGAAAAAGAAATTATAGATTTAAAAAGAAATAATAGTTTTCTTGAAGAAAGAATTAAAAGATTAGAAATTTCTCAAGGAAAGCAAATTGTTCCTCAAATTGATAATTTGTTTAATTTTCCTGATAATATTACTGATAATATTCAAAGTGATGATTTTCTTTCAAAATTAGAAATGGTTACCTCACAAAAATGGCTTGTGAAAATAAAACTTTTGATTAGTAATAATTTTTCAAAAGAATTTATTGCACTTATTGATAGTGATGCTGATTTAAATTGTATTCAAGAAGGTTTGATACCTACTAGGTATTTTGAAAAAACTTCTCATATTCTTAGAGCTGCTAATAGTGAAAACTTGATATTAGTTATAAACTGTCAAAAGCTTTTATTTGTAAACATAAAATTTGCACTCCTAAAAGTTTTTTATTGGTTAAAAATATTTCCAATCAAATTATTCTTGGAACCCCGTTTTTAAAGCAAATATAGCCTTTAAAAATGGTTTTACTGGTACTTATAATAAAACTGATATTTATTTTGAATTCATAGTTGAACCTTTTTCTCGTATTCTTAATAATATTGAGGATATGTTGAAAGCAAAGACTAATCATATTAATTTCTTAAAACAATAAATTGTTAGTATTGATATTGATAACCAATTAGAAAATACTAGGTTAAAACAAAAAATTGCTTTTCTTGAAAACCAATTTGCCTTGTCTGTGTGTGATGAACAACCTAATGCTTTTTGGAATAGGAAAAAGCATATTGTTGATTTGCCTTATGATGATAGCTTTGATGGTAATATTCCTACTAAAGCTAGGCCTTGTCAAATAAATTCTGGGTTTATAAGACCTAGGAGCATATGATGCTGTGTCAAGGTACCTTTAGGCTATTACCCATGGATCATTCTTCCATTGAAGATCTTTGTATTCAAGGACTATTATTATATCCTTGCAATCTTTCTTTTCAAATGTTGTGAGAGAATCCTCATCCACAGGGGAAGAAATATTAGAGGTAACATCCACAAAAAAAGGTCTAATTTATTAAGAAGCTCAATATTAACTGAAAGATCTATTTCCTCCATAGTACTGTTTTTAATATTATTAGATTTTCCTTTTAGAAAATTCATTTTTAAGAACAGTGTTAAACATACAATCATCAAATATCTCATGTCTACCATGGCTTCGATACCATTCAGGGGCAGGATCTTATGAAGGAGAATGCAGATCGGGCTGTTCACAACATTACATGACTGGGAATTCATTTATCTGAATTTAACTAGCCCACTCAATATGAATTCTAGACCAAACTGCCCGAAACGCCCACAAAGGCCAACCCCGGCAAATAAGGGCAACAGGGCAAACACCAGAGGACAACATACTGGGAGTGCCGTTAAGCCTCATAACCCAATCATAACTGGCTAACAAAAACCACAGATCTTCATCCTTCTAACATAGTCCTTTACTTAAGTGACCATAATAATACAGGATATATCTGAGTCATACATGTTTAACACTTATGTTCTTAGCCTTTCATTAGGCTAAGATTATCACAAAATAAATATTTAAAAACAAAAAATTAAATTGAAGCTTACCATAAGGGGATATTCAAAACAGCTTCTTTATCATACAAAGAAAATCAAACTTAAAAAGGAAAAATGTACAGAGGGGAATTACAAAGGGGAAGTCAAGGGAAAACAAAGAAAAGCAGAGGAAGAGTAAAAATCTGCTCCCTGAGACCTATCTGTACTAACTTATATATAAACAAAAGAATATTGTGCAGACTTCAAACATTTTGAGTCTGAACAGTAAAAAGCTGACAATACTGTGCAGATTTCAAATATTTCGAATTCGAACAGTAAAATGAACAGTAAAAGTGAACAGTATATTACTGTTCAAACAGTTATTACTATTTTTCTATTGCAAATAACAAATTTATCCCTTTCATTAATAAGTAATTTAATTAATTAATTTAATATGTTATTCGGTAAATAAATTGTTTGGTAATAATGTAAATAATATTTAATTAAATTTTTAAACACAAGTTTTACAATTTTATAACTAGTAAAATTTTAATATTTTTATATATATAAATATATGTGCAAATATATATACATATATATATATATGGATGAGTGAAGTGAGAAAGTAATAAACGAATGAGCGATGAGCAAGAAAATGAAGGTGTAGTTGGGGAAGATATGGTTTTTAAGGTGTAGGGTATTTTGAGATATTTTGGTAGGGTTTTTTGGGTATAAAATTTTTGTGTTTTGGGAGAATGATCAAAGAAATTTTTGTGTCTTGAAAAAACAAATCAGAGAATATATATATATATATATATTAGGATTATTCTGAGAATTAAAAAATATTTGGAAAAAACATAAAAGAACAAAGCCTAAAGATTTTTGTAAACCGGATGTTAATCAAAATTTTGCTGCATTTGGGTTCTTGAGTACTAGAAGTGAGTTTCCTTGTGGCGATAAGTAGATATTAGATACATCAGCTTGTGAAGTAAAATGAGTGGAGGACATTTTGTATCAGATAGCAACGTGGCTATAAGTTACTGACCTTTGAAACCTTCTAATGTTTTCATAGAATGGTTAAAGGAATAAAAACGGCACGTTGTTCTATATTTTGGGGAAAAAAATTCAACTCTCAAAAAAATTTCAAAATGCAAGCATATTCTTTAATTTTTCTTTCAAAACACTACAATTTTTTTTCCAAAAAATACCTCACAATTCACTCAAAAAAATCCTACACTCTAAAAAGCACATCTATCTTCTCATTTTCTCACTTCATCTTTTACATCACTCATTCAATTTTCACTCACTCACTTCACACGCGCGCACATGTTTGACACTTTTCTTAAAAATGAATTTTCTTAAAGGAAAATCAAATAATATTAAGAATAGTACTATGGAGGAAATAGATCTTCCAATTAATATTGAACTTCTTAATGAATGGACCATTCCTAAACTGGATCCGAAACTTATTTATCAGTTAGGTACATTTGAAAAAATTGGTCTCAAACAGGTGGTAAAGACTACTGAAGAGACAATTCCTCTTTGTAAAGATGATATTACTTTACAGCTTTTCAATAGATCTGATATTGATAGATATAGATCTGCTGATTATAGATTTATTCATATTGGTTTAATACAGATTGCTTTTAAACCACTAACTCTTGATAACCTTCCTGATAGTTTTTTGGCTATTTTGCGTGATGCTCGAAATCTAAACTGGAAGCACTCAATTATGGGTGTGATACAATCCAGTTTGGCTCATGGCCCTATTTATTTTAATGTTTATCCTAATGTGCAGTTATCATTAACTGATGTTAATATTTTACATGCTTTAACTTTAAATGTAAAGTTGCATTGTTACAATTATATGCCTGATACTGAAAGGATTTGTATTACTTATCATATTTATTATAAACCTCTGTACACATTAAATCCTATGTGTAAAATGATTAATAATAATAAAAATGAAACAATTTTAATAGAAACCAATTTTTGTAAATCCCATATCACCACTAGAAAACCAATAAAATGGGATGATGTTAAATTTCCTGAAAATTGGATAATGGAAAATGTTGTTCCTATTCAACCAGTAATACAAACTGAAGTTAGTAGGATTATTCAAACACCAGATGGAGATGTTTCTATTGAGTTTAAACAACCTAGTAATAGTACGTTAAAATCAAGTAGATCTTATAAATCTTCTTATTCTTCTTTTTCTATTTTTGATCCTCTTGATTATACTGTTGAAAGTCCTCAAATATCGAGAGCCTCAACATCTAGAGTTAGGGATAATAATCTTGAAACTCGTTTTGGTAAATTAAAAATTTCTTCAGATAATATTGTTCATGGTATTTCTAATGATAATAAGAGTGAGGAGTCCATTGAACCAACTGAATCCGAGATAGATTTTTCTGTGAGAAATACTCGTATCTGATTTTTTTTTAATAATGAATAAAACCAAACTTGACTTTTCAAAAGGTTCTTATAATAGAAAATTAATACAACTTGAGTTTAATAAAGATCGTTGGATTTTATTTAGAAAGTGGTTTTTTAAAAATTTTAATAAAGAACAACAAAATTATTTTCAATTAGAATTTTATAAATTTGTAGAAAAAAAGAATCAAATAATACCTTTTGTTCCATGGTTTTTGGTTACTTATATTGAACCTCAAATTTCTGTTCTTGAAAGAACTTATGTTTGTGAAAATGGTAGGAAAGAAAAATCTGTTTTTCCTCCACAAGATCCTTTTCATATAGAAGGAAATAATAGATACTCTTTTATGGCATTTTATAAGATGCTTGAAAATGATACTGCTGCTGTTACTATTCGTAATATGAATGTCTTAATTAAACAGCAAAATTATGCTAATTTATATTTGAATGTACTTGGTGAAAGTTTATATCAACTTGATCAAAGACATACTAGTATAATTCTTAATATGGAAAAATTAAATAAAAATATTAATAATCTGGACGAAAAAATTAACAAAAAATTTATAAATCCTTCTCCTGATACTATTGCAATGCCTTCTATTCAACCCCCTCCTGAAATTGATAATTTTATTCTTAGGGATGTTTCTGAATTAGAAAAAGTAATAACAAAGAAATTTGTTGAATTTAGAATTTCTACTCTTAATAAGGAGTTAGATGAGGATGATTATAATAATAAAGTTAAAGATGAGATTAATAAAATTCAAAATTATGCAGATAGACCAACAATGAGAACTTATTATTATTCTAGGCCTACACCACAAGATGTGTTGCATGAAGAACAGGATTTAGTTCTTAACAATTCTTATTTTGGTGAAAACATCTATGAATGGAACTTGGATGGTTTTACTGAACGCCATATTTATAATTTGGTACATCATATGTTGATGTATTCTACTATTTGCAAGAATAATGGTAATTTTGATAAAACTATTGCAAAAATGATTGTTGCAGGTTTTACTGGCCAACTTAAAGGTTGGTGGGATAATTATCTTTCTCAAAATAATAGAGATAAGATTCTTGATACTGTCAAACAGGAAGAAACCAGTAATAATACTAAAAATGTTGTTTATACTTTAATTGTTACTATTATAGAACATTTTACTGGCAAGTGGACTAATATTTTAAGATCTAAAATTATAGATGAAATGGATAATATCCCCTCTTCTTCATCCCCTTCTACTTCTTTTTCCCCTTCTAAATTTGAGAATAATATGTTGTCTGATAGTGATCCTTATTCCATGTCTGAAGTTTATAAAATTCTAGAAGATAGGAATAAGAATAGTAGTCCTACTACGATTATAGATTTAAAAAAAGAAGTTGATAACTTGAAAAGAGAAATAATAGATTTAAAAAGAAATAATGGTTTTCTTGAAGAAAGAATTAAAAGATTAGAAATTTCTCAGGGTAAACAAATTGTTCCTCAAATTGATAATCTGTTTAATTTTCCTGACAATATCACTAATAATATTCAAAGTGATGATTTTCTTTCTAAATTAGAAATGGTTACTTCACAAAAATGGCTTGTGAAAATAAAACTTTTAATTAGTGATAATTTTTCAAAAGAATTTATTGCACTTATTGATAGTGATGCTGATTTAAATTGTATTCAAGAAGGTTTGATACCTACTAGGTATTTTGAAAAAACTTCTCATATTCTTCGTGCTGCTAATAGTGAAAAACTTGATATAAGTTATAAATTGTCAAAAGCCTTTATTTGTAAAAATAAAGTTTGCATTCCTAATAGTTTTTTGTTGGTTAAAAATATTTCCAATCAAATTATTCTTGGAACCCCATTTTTAAAGAAAATTTATCCTTTAAAAATGGTTGATAAAAATGGTTTTATTGGTACTTATAATAATACTGATATTCATTTTGAATTTATAGTTGAACCTTTTTCTCGTATTCTTAATAATATAGAGGATGTTTTAAAAGCAAAAACTAATCATATTAATTTCTTAAAACAAGAAATTATTAGACTTGATATTGATAATCAATTAAAAAATCCTAGATTAAAAGAAAAAATTAATTTTCTTGAGAATCAATTTGCTCTGCCTGTGTGTGATGAAGACCCTAATGCTTTTTGGAATAGGAAAAAGCATATTGTTGATTTGCCTTATGATGATAACTTCGATGGTAATATTCCTACCAAAGCTAGGTCTTGTCAAATGAATTTTGAATATTTAAATTATTGTAAAAAAGAAATTGAGTCTTTATTACAAAAAAGCTTAATAAGGCCAACTAAGTCTGCATGGTCTTGTACTGCTTTTTATGTTAATAA
Source organism: Jacaranda mimosifolia (assembly GCA_018894105.1). NCBI lineage: Eukaryota > Viridiplantae > Streptophyta > Magnoliopsida > Lamiales > Bignoniaceae > Jacaranda > Jacaranda mimosifolia. The sequence continues at coordinate 58,382,510 of CM032117.1, forward strand.
ACATAGTGAACAGGAACGAGGTGATCCTAGATTAGTAATAAATTATAAACCTCTTAATAAGGTTTTAAAATGGATTAAGTATCCTATTCCTAATAAAAAGGATTTGCTTGATAGGCTTTTTGATGCTAATATCTTTTCAAATTTTGATTTAAAATCTGGATATTGGCAAATTCAAATTGCTGAAAAGGATAAGTTTAAAACTGCTTTTAATGTTCCATTTGGACAATATGAATGGAATGTTATGCCTTTTGGTCTGAAGAATGCCCCTTCAGAATTTCAAAAAATTATGAATGATATTTTTAATCCTTTTAATAAATTTATAATTGTTTATATTGATGATATTTTGGTTTTCTCCAGTACTATTGAAAACCATTTTAAACATCTTAATATCTTCAAACAAGCTATTATAAATAATGGTCTTGTTATTTCCAAACCCAAAATGGTTTTATTTCAGACTAAAATTAAATTTTTAGGTCATTTTATTGAAAAAGAAAAAGTTGTTCCTATAAATAGAAGTATTGAATTTGCTTCTAAGTTTCCTGATAGAATTACTGATAAGACTTAATTACAAAGATTTTTAGGTAGTTTAAATTATATTTCCCCTTATTATAAAAATCTTGCTCAGGATACTGCAATTTTATATGATAGATTAAAGAAGGTTCCTAAACCTTGGAGTGAAAGCCATACTAATGTTGTAATTAAAATAAAAGAAAAGGTTAATAAATTGCCTTGTTTGATGCTTTCCAATCCAAATTGGGATAAAGTTGTTGAAACAGATGCCTCTGATATAGGATATGGTGGTATTTTAACTCAAATAGATCCTAATAGTAAACAAGAAATTCTTGTTAGGTTTTGTTCTGGTAAATGGAATGATAGCCAGAAAAATTATGCTACTATAGCTAAAGAAATTTTTACTATAGTAAAATGTGTGCTTAAATTTCAAGATGATTTATATAATCAGTTCTTTATAGTTTAAAACTGATTGTCAAGCTGCCCAATTTATGTTTAGTAAAGATTTTAAACATAATGTTTCTAAACAAATGTTTGCAAGGTGGCAAGCTTATTTAGCCCCTTTTGATTTTAAAATTATATATAAAAAGGGTAGTGATAATAGTCTCCTTGATTTTTTAACTCATGAATTTTTACAGGGATGATCCCTTATAGGGGCCATAATCCCTTCTCTAATAGAGGAGAAAGAGGAAGCAATTATCGTGGCACGCCAAGGCCATTAATACAACATGGCAAACAGAAGCTAATAGCTTTCTCTGTTTCTCAGGCATCATATGCCTCTTCAGCCTCTTCTGATCCCATTTATAAAGATCCTCTTTTTGCAGAATTTTTGCAATTCAAACAACAGCAAAATACAGATGAGTCTAATAGATCGTCTGCCTCCAACCCTTCCCAAAAGCCAGAAGGAACTAATAGACCTTCTTTTGTGGATGTTACTTCTAATATTGCATCCTCAATTGATGAGGATTCTTTCACAACTTTTGAGCAAAAAGAAGCTAAGGATATAATAATAATCCTTGAGCATAAAGATCTTCAATGGAGGAATGATCCGTGGGTAATAGCCCAAAGGTATTTAGATACAGCATCATATGCTGCGGGGTCTTATAAACCCAGAATGTATTTTGAAAATATTCTCATTTTTACTGGCTCTTGTGAGATTTCTCATTATTTTCCTCACTCACAAGACAAAAAAGTTTATAATTTCAGTAAAATAATAATTAAAAAATTAATTTCTATTGAAGAATGGGGTTTATCCTTATTGAAAGAAAAAGAATTTTCCATTAATAGAATTTCATTTAAATTTAATTACTGGGATTATATTCAGGCTTTCAAAAATGTATTTCTTTATGAAAATCCCAGGAAAAAACATACTTGGTTTATAAAAGTATGTCCTGAAGTTTTTAATACAAATTTACCAAATTGGTTTTTGTCTTGGTGGCAATCTTATGGTCCTACCCATAATATTCTTTCGGACCAGTTTAGACAGGCTTATGATAAATGGAGCCAATATTCTCTAGAACTAATTGAATTTTCTATTCCCTGGATTTGGAAATGGGTCCTAGAAATTGGGATTACAGAAGATAATATTCCTTGCTTATACCATTCCTTCTACATTAAATGGTGGAGTAAAATGCTCCAAATCGATAAGGAGAGAGGCCAAATGGAGGGTCAAGATACTTTAAATAATATTATTAAGGCAACACAATTATATAAAGAAAAATTCGAGCCTGATAAGAAAAAAAAAGCCTGGTCATTGTTTGGAAAGGCTTCAGAAAAGATTAAAATGCGCAAGGAAAAATTGTCCAAAGAAGACTTGCTCAAAGAAGTACTGAATATGGTACAGGCAGAGTTAAAAGGATAAGATGATAGTGAGCCTTCAGACGAAGAAGATGATAATATATCAATGGCTACCTCTTCCAGATCAAGAACTGATGACAACTAATATGGATGTTTGGCAAGAGAATCTCAAGATCCAAATGAAGATATACCTTCTACTCAGGATATTAATGAAATCCTGGCTTCACTCAGAAAAGGAGACAATTAATAGAGGGATAAAATAGACAATTTGTAATAGGAAAATAGTAAAATTACTATTTGAACAGTAATATACTGTTCACTTTTAATGTTCATTTTACTATTTGGATTCAAAAATTTTGAAATCCACGCAGTAATGACAGCTTTTTACTGTTCGGACTCGAAATGTTTGAAGTCCGTATAGTATTCTTTTGTCTATATATAGGTTAGTTGAGTTTTGTTTTGAGGAGGCAGAATTTTTACTCTCCCACTGCTTTTCTTTGTTTTCCCCTGACTTCACCTTTGTAATTCTCCTCTGTATATTTTTCCTTTTTTAAGTTTAATTTTCTTTGTATAATAAAGAAGCTGTTTTGAAGATCCCCTCTTGGTAAGTTTTAATTTTAATTTTCTGTTTTTAAATATTTATTTGATGTTGAACTTAGCCTAATGGAAGGCTAAGATGTTTGTATTAAACATCTAAGAATTAAATATTTCCTATATAGTTGTGGTAAAGGTCTATTATGTACAAGACTTAGTAAAAAGGGTTCGGATCTATGGACTGGTTAGCCAATTATGGTTGGGTTCTGAGGCTTAACAGCACTTCTAGTATGTTGTCATCTAGATAGTGCCCTGTTGCCCTTGTTTGCCAAGGTTGGCGTTTGTGGGCGTTTTGGGCTTTTTGGTCCAAAATTCATACTAAGTGGGCTTTTTAAATTCAGGTAAACAGTCCCAATCATGTAATACTGTGATTCACCGCCTGATCTGTGGTTCCCTTCATAAGATCCTGTACGTAGTGGTATCGGAGCCATGGAGGTATAGGAAGTATTTAATAATTGCATGTTTAACACTTTTCTTAAAAATGAATTTTCTTAGAGGAAAATCAAATATTTACAAATTTAATAAAACTAATCGTCGAGAAAGTTAATCAAATTTAATAAATAATTTATTTACTAAATAACATATTAAACAAATTAAATTACTTATTAATTAAATAGTGTATTTGTTATATTTAATATGTAAGTATTAATTAAATATTATATTTATTCATTTAGTAAATAATTTAAGATATTTTAATTTGATTTAATAAATATATTAAACTTCTTCAAGAAAAATAATCAATAAATATTGATATTTATATTTATTTAAAATGGTTTCGGAGCCATGGTATATAGGTGTGTATTTACTAATTGTTTGTTTAACACAATTCCTAAAAAGGAATTTTCTTAAAGGAAAAACTTCTGTTAAAAATAGTAAAATGGAAGAAATAGATCTTCCAGTTAATATTGATCTTCTTAATAAATGGACCATTCCTAAAGTAGATCCAAAATTAATTTACCAATTGGATACTTTTGAAAAAATTGGTTTAAAACAAGTTGTTAAAACAATAGAAGAATCAATTCCTCTTGATAAAGATGATATTACTTTGCAATTATTTCATAGATCTGATATTGATAGATATATATATCTGAATAATGATTTTTACACATTGGTTTTATACAAGTTGCTTTTAGGCCACTTACTCTTGATAATCTTCCTGATAGTTTTGTTGCAATTTTGTGGGATGCTAGAAATTTAAATTGGAAGCATTCAATTATGGGTATTATACAATCCAGTTTGACTCATGGCCCTGTTTATTTTGATGTTTATCCACATTTGCAGTTATCTATAACTGATGTTAATATTTACATGCTTTAACATTAAATGTGAAATTGTATTGTTACAATTATATGCCTAATATTGAAAGGATATGTATTACTTATCGTATTTATTATAAACCTCTTTACACTTTAAATCCTATGTGTAAAATTATTAATAATCATAATAATGAAACAATTTTAATTAATACTAATTTTTGTAAATCTCATATTACCACTAGAAAACCAATAAAGTGGGATGCTGTGAAATTTTCAGATAATTGGAAAATGGATAATGTTGTTCCTGTTCAACCGGTATTATAGAATAAGGTTAATAAGATTGTTCAAACTCCAGATGGAGATGTTGCAATTGAGTTTAAAAAACTTGGTAATAATAGATTAAAATCAAGTGGAAGTCATAGGTCTTCTTTTTCTGTGTTTAATCCCATTGATTATACTGTTGAAAGTCCTAATATTTCAAGACCTTCAACATCAAGGATTAATGAACCTAGAAAAGATAATAATCCTGAAACTCATTTTAATAAGTTAAAAATTTCTTCTGATAATATTGTGCATGGTATTCCTGCTGATGATAATAGTGAAGATTCTATTGAACCAATTGAATCTGAAATGAATTTTTCTATGAGAAATACTCGCATTTAAATGTTTTGTTTTAATGGAAAAACAGAAATTGGATTTTAGTAAAGGTTCTTATAATAGAAAACTTATACAACTTGAATTTAATAAAGATCGTTGGCAATTATTTAGAAAATGGTTTTTTGAAATTTTAATAAAGAACAACAAAATTATTTTCAAAATGAATTTTACAAATTTGTAGAAGAAAAGAATCAACTTGTTTCTTGTGTTCTTTGGTTTTTGGTTACTTATATTGAACCTTATATTTCAGTTCTTGAAAGAACTTATGTTTTTGAGAATAGTAGGAAACATAAATCTGTGTTCCCCCCTCAAGACCCTTTCAATATTGAGGGTAATAATAATTTTTCTTTTTCTGCATTTCATAAGATGCTTGATAATGATTATGCTAATGTTACTATTCAAAATATGAATGTTTTAATTAAGCAGCAAAATTATGCTAATTTATATTTGAATGTGCTTGGTGAGAGTTTATTTCAACTTGACCAGAGACTTACTAACATAATACAAAGGATTGATAGTACTAATAAAGATATAACTGGTTTGGAAGAACAAATTGATAAACAATTTATAAACCCTTCTCCAGATCAGATTGCAATGCCTTCTGTTCAACCCCCTCCTAAAATTGATAATTTTATAATTAGAGATATTTCTGAGTTAGAGAGGGTAATAACCAAAAAATTTGCTGAATTTAAAATCTCTACTCTTCATAATGAGTTAGATGATAGATATTATAACAATAAAGTTAATGATGAGATTAATAAAATTTAGAATTATGCTAATAGGCCAACAATGAGAACTTATTATTATCCTAGGCCTACACCACAAGATGTTCTGCATGAAGAACAAGATTTAGTTATTAATAATTCTTATTCTCGTAAAAACATCTATGAATGGAACTTAGACGGATTTACTGAACGTCATATTTATAATTTGGTACATAGAATGCTTATGTATAGTACAATTTGTAAGAATAATGGTAATAGTGATAAAACTGTTGCAAAAATTATTGTTGCAGGTTTTACTTGCCAACTTAAAGGTTGGTGAGAATTGAAATTCTTAATACTATTAAACAGGAAGGAATTAGTAATAGTTCTGAAAATGCTATTTATACTTTGATTGTTATTATTATAGAGTATTTTACTGGCAGATGGACTAATAATTCTGAGCACATTAGAACCTTATTAAATGGTTTAAAGTGTCAGAGTCTTACATCTTTTAGGTGGTATAAGGACACCTTTCTTTCTAGAGTTATGGAACTTCCAGAATCTAATAGTGATCATTGGAAATCCAAATTTGTTGATTGTTTACCTTCATTATTTGCTGAAAGAGTTGGAAAAACTCTTAGACCAAATGAGTCTAATATTGATTATAGTAAATGTACTTATGGTAAGTTAATTGGAACTTGCATCCAAGAAGGTTTATCCTTGTGTAATGAAATAAAATTGAATCAACAAATTAAGTGTAATAATATTACAGAGAGGAAACAATTAGGTCAATTTTGTGGTCAGTTTGGTATGGAAAATCCCAAACAGATTAATAATAAACCTCAAAAAGATAATGAATATTATGATAGAAAGAAAAAGATTAGGAAGAAGTCTCATAGACAAACTAGGGAAAAGCAAAAAGAAAAGAAAAGACATTATAGAGAGTCTAACAGAGAGTCTAATAGAGCTATCAGAAAAAAGTTTAAAAAATATGGTGCTTGTTATAAGTGTGGCAAGGTTGGTCACTACGTTGATAAGTGTAGAATGAAAGAAAGATTAATAGTCTAGAAATAGGTGATAATCTTAAGGATATTCTTTATAAATTGATGCCTGAATCCTCTGATGAGGATGATTCTGCTGTTTCTGATGCTGTTAATAAATGTGTTAATAGTTCAAGTTCTGAATGTGATCTTTGTAAAGAAGGATTTTCTTGTGATAGTACTAATACTGATAGTAGTAAGTTTGATAATGATGATCTATACAATCTTATTTCTCAATTCTCTGAATTGAATGTAATTAGTAATGATAATACTATTGAATTTTTTAAAATGATTAAAGATCCCATTTTAAGATCTAAAATTATATATAAAATGAAAAAATTTCCCTCTTCTTCTTTCCCCCCTTCTTCTTTCCCTTCTTTTTCAAAAACTGATAATGTTTTGAATAATAACGACCCTTACTCCATGTCTAAAGTTTATAAAATATTAGAAGATAGGAATAAGACTAGTAGTCCTACTAGTGTTAGTGATTTGAAAGAAGAAGTTGATAACTTAAAAAGAGAAATAATAGAATTGAAAAACAATAATGCGTCTCTTGAAGAAAGGATAAAGAAATTAGAAATTTCCCAGGGAAAACAAATTATACCTAGAATAGATAATTTGTTTGATAATATTCCCAATAACATTATAGAAAATAGTTTTTCTAATAATATTCAAAATGTTGATTTTCTTTCTAAATTAGAAATGATTACATCTCAAAGATGGCTTGTAAAAATTAATCTTTTGATAGATAATAAATTTTCAAAAGAAGTTATTGCTCTTATTGCTCAGAAAAAATAAAAATGCACAAAGGAAAATTATCCAAGGCAGATTTGCTTAAAGAAGTTCTTAATATGGTTCAAGAAGAATTAAAAGACCAGGATGTGGATGAATCTTCAAATGAAGATGATGACAATATTTCAATGGCAACCTCTTCAAGATCGAAGACTGATGAAAATCAGTTTGGGTTTTTGGCTGGTGGATCACAAAATCCAGAAGATGATATTCCTTCTTCCCAGGACATTAATAAAATCCTGAATGCAATCTGACAAAGAGAAGAGAATTAGAATAGGGTTAAACTTGTAAATTGTAATAGGACATAAACAGTAATGTTATTGTTTGAACAGTAATAGACTGTTCATTTTTACTGTTCATAGTTACTATTCGGATTCAAAAATTTTGAAATATCCACAATATTTTTTGCTTTTCACTGTTCGAATTTGAAAATTTTGAAATCCGCACAATATTTTTTGTCTATATATAGGTTAGGTCATTCATTTGGAAAGGGGGACTTTTGCCCTGCTCCCTTCAGAAAATTTTTAGTTTTCCCCTGTACTCCCTCCTATAATATTCCTCTTTTGTAAATTTTCCTTCTTTAAGTTTAGTTTGAAATTAATACAGAGCTACTGGTTTGACCCCTTCTAATGGAAAAATAAAATTCAATGAGGATTTGGTTCATTCGACATGTACATGTCATGGACATCCCGCCTTTCTATGTTCTATAAACTTGTATGTAACTATTGAGAGTGAAGATATCTGATAGATCCAACTTTCAATTCACTCGTGGGATCCAGGCGGTCCGGGGGGGACCACCACGACTCCTCTCTTCTCGAGAATCCATACATCCCTTATCAGTGTATGGACAACTATCTCTCGAGCACAGGTTTAGGTTCGGCCCATAATGGAAGTAGGCAATCAATATAGATTGATCCGAAATCTGATTTAAATCCAATATAGTACCTATGTTGGTATTTCTTTAATTGAATTTCATTTGATTAGATGGAAGTTCCTTAAAAACTTCCACTTTCTTTAAAAGATTCTGAGCAGTTCCTATGGGTTGAGCACCTTTTTTGAGGAAACATAGAATAAGAGGAACATTTAAATAAGTTTGATTCTTCATTGGATTATAAAAGCCCACTTTTCTAAGATCTTTTCCTTCTCTTCGGGATCGAACATCAATTGCAACGATTCAATAGATGGCCTATTGGGATAGATGAACAATACCCCCTAGAACCGTATAGGAAGTTTTCTCCTCGTACGGCTCGAGAAAAAATGATTTTATTCAAAGTTTTGTCTATGTACGCAATTCTAATAAATTAAATGACAAATGCAAACCAGCAACTCTATATTAATTTCAAATGAAACTTAAAGAAGGAAAATTTACAAAAAGAGGAATATTACAGGAGGGAATACAAGGTAAAACTAAAAATTTTCTGAAGGGAGCAGGGCGAAAGTCCCCTTTTCCAAATGAATGACCTAACCTATATATAGACAAAAAATACTGTGCGGATTTCAAATTTTCTGAATCCGAACAGTAATTATGAATAGTAAAAATGAACATTCTATTACTGTTCAAACAGTAACATTACTGTTTCTGTCCTATTACAATTTACAAGTTTAACCCTATTCTGATTCTCTTCTCTTTGTATGATTGCATCCAGCATTTTATTAATCTCCTGGGAAGAAGGAATATCATCTTCTGGGTTTTGTGATCCACCAGCCAAACACCTAAACTGATTTTCATTAGTCTTCGATCTTGAAGAGGTTGCCATTGAAATATTGTTATCATTTTTATTTGAAGATTCATCCACATCCTGGTCTTTTAATTCTTCTTGAACCATATTAAGAACTTCTTTAAGCAAATTTGCCTTGGATAATTTTCCTTTGTGCATCTTTATTTTTTCTGAGGCTTTACCAAATATTGTTGAGGCCTCCTTCTTTTTATCATTTTCCAATTTTTCCTTATAAATCTAAATGGCCTTAAAAATATTATTTAGGGTTTCTGGCCTTCAATTTGTCCCTTATCCTTATCCCTTTGGACCATCTTGTTCCACCATTTAATATAAAATGAACGATACAAACAAAGGATATTATCCTCCAAATAACCAACTTCTGGCACCCATTTTTAGATCCATGGAATTGAAAACTCCATGAAGAAGAACATTGCAGCTTTATTAGGAACCATTTGATTGTCCTCCTCTGCTTTTATTAGTTTTGGAGAATATTGGCTCCATTGCTCATACGCTTGTCTGAACTGGTTCGGGAGAATATTATGACTAGGACCAAAGGAACACCACCATTTGAAAAATTAATTTGGTATGAAATTATCAAACACCTCAGGACATGCCTTTATAAAACAATATGTTTTTTCCTGGGGTTTTCATAAAGGAAAACATTTTCAAAAGCCTGGATATAATCCCAGTAATTATACTTATAAGTAACTCTATGATCTTTCAAAAAAAACACTTTTTCTTTAAGTGAGGATAATCCCCATTCCTTAATAGAAATAATTTTCTTAATTATAATTTTACTAAAATTAAAAACAATTTTCTCTTGTGAGGGGAAAAAATGAGAAATTTCACAAGAGCCGTAACTATAAGTATATTTTCATAATAAAACCAGGGTTTATAACATCCCGCAGCATATGATACTGTATCTAGTACCTCTAGATTATCATCCAAGGATCCCATTTGAGATCTTTATAATCAAGGACCATTATTATATCCTTGTGGTCTTTCTATCATAATATTCATTATCTTTTTGAGGTTTATTATTAACCTGTTTGGGAATTTCCATACCAAACTGACCACAAAATTGTCCTAATTGTTTCCTTTCTGTAATATTATTACACTTAATTTGTTGATTCAATTGTATTTCATTACACAAGGATAAACCTTCTTGGATGCAAGTTCCAATTAACTTACCGTAAGTATATTTACTATAATCAATATTAGACTTATTTTGTCTAAGAGTTTTTCTAACTCTTTTAGCAAATAATGAAGGTAAACCATCAACAAATTTGGGTTTCCAATTATCACTATTAGATTCTGGAAGTTCCATAACTCTAGAAAGAAAGGTGTCCTTATACCACTTAAAAGATGTAAGACTCTGACACTTTAAATCATTTAATAAGGTTCAAATGTGCTCAGAATTATTAGTCTATCTGCCAGTAAAATGTTCTATAATAGTAACAATCAAAGTATAAACAACATTTTCAGAACTCTTACTAGTTCCTTCCTATTTAACAGTATTAAGAATTTCATTTCTATTATCAACAGAAAGATAATTATCCCACAAACCTTTAAGTTGGCTAGTAAAACTTGCAAAATCATTTTTGCAACAGTTTTATCACTATTACCATTATTCTTACAAATTATACTATACATAAGCATTCTATGTACCAAATTATAAATATGACGTTCGATAAATCCGTCTAAGTTCCATTCATAGATGTTTTTACCAGAATAAGAATTATTAACAACTAAATCTTGTTCTTTATGCAGAACATCTTGTGGTGTAGGCCTATGATAATAATAAGTTCTCATTGTTGGCCTATCAGCATAATTCTAAATTTTATTAATCTCATCATTAACTTTGTTGTTATAAGATCTATCATCTAACTCATTTTGAAGAGTAGAGATTTTAAATTCAGCAAATTTTTTGGTTATTACCCTCTCTAACTTAGAAATATCTCTAATTATAAAATTATCAATTTCAGGAGGGGGTTGAATAGAAGGCATTGCAATCTGATCTGGAGAAGGGTTTATAAATTGTTTATCAATTTTTTCTTCCAAAATAGTTATATCTTTATTAATACTATCAATCCTTTGTATTATATTAGTAAGTCTTTGGTCAAGTTGAAATAAACTCTCACCAAGCACATTCAAATATAAATTAGCATAATTTTGCTGCTTAATTAGAACATTCATATTACGAATAGTAACATTAGCATAATCATTATCAAGCATCTTATGAAATGCAGAAAAAGAAAAATTATTATTACCCTCAATATTGAAAGGGTCTTGAGGGGGGAACCCAAATTTATGTTTCCTACTATTCTCAAAAACATAAGTTCTTTCAAGAACGTTAATATAAGGTTCAATATAAGTAACCAAAAACCAAAGAACAAAAGAAACAATCTAATTCTTTTCTTCTACAAATTTGTAAAATTCATTTTGAAAATGATTTTGTTGTTCTTTATTAAAATTTTTGAAAAAACATTTTCTAAATAATTGCCAACGATCTTTATTAAATTCAAGTTGTATAAGTTTTCTATTATAAGAACCTTTACTAAAATCCAATTTCTGTTTTTCCATTAAAACAAAACATTTAAATACGAGTATTTCTAACAGAAAAATCCATTTCAAATTCAGTTGGTTCAATAAAATCTTCACTATTATCATCAGTAGGAATACCATGCACAATATTATCAGAAGAAATTTTTAACTTACTAAAATGAGTTTCAGGATTGTTATCTTTTCTACGTTCATTAATCCTTGATGTTGATGCTCTTGAAATATTAGGACTTTCAACAATATAATCAATGGGATCAAACACAAAAAAAGAAGAAAAAGAAGACCTATGACTTCTACTTGATTTTAATCTATTATTACCAGGTTTTTTAAATTCAATTGTAACCTCTCCATCTGGAGTTTGAACAATCCTATTAACCTCAGTCTGTATTATCAGTTCAAATGGAACGACATTATCCATTTTCCAATTATCTGAAAATTTCACATCATCCCACTTTATTGGTTTTCTAGTGGTAATATGAGATTTACAAAAATTAGTCTCAATTAAAATTGTTTCATTATTATGATTATTAATCATTTTACATAGGATTTAAAGTGTAAAGATGTTTATAATAAATACGATAAGTAATACATATCCTTTCAGTATTAGGCAACAATTGTAACCATACAATTTCACATTTAATGTTAAAGCATGTAAAATATTAACATCAGTTAAAGATAACTGCAAATTTGGAAAAAACTGGATTGTATACTACCGATAATTGAATGCTTCTAATTTAAATTTCTAGCATCCCACAAAATTGCAACAAAACTATCAGGTAGATTATCAAAAGTAAGTGGCTTAAAAGCAACTTGTATTAAACCAATATGTAAAAATCTATATTCAGATCTATATCTATTAATATCAGGTCTATGAAATAATTGCAAAGTAATATCATCTTTATCAAGAGGAATTGATTCTTCTGTTGTTTTAACAACTTGTTTTTAAACCAATTTTTTCAAAAGTACTCAATTGGTAAATTAATTTTGGATCCACTTTAGGAATGATCCATTTATTAAGAAGATCAATATTAACTGGAAGATCTAATTCTTCCATTTTACTATTTTTAATAGAAGTTTTTCCTTTAAGAAAATTCATTTGTAGGAACTGTGTTAAACAAACAATCATTAAATACACACCTATATACCATGGCTTCGATACCATTTTGGGCAGGATCTTATGAAGGAGTGGTCAGACAGGGTAGTTCACAGCATTACATAACTTGGAATTCATTACCTGAATTTAACTAGCCCACCAAGCATGAATTCTAGACCCAAGGTACCCCAAAATGCCCTCAAACGCCAACCCCGGCTAACAAGGGAAAATAGGGTAAATATCCAGAGAGCAACATACTTGGAGTGCCGTTAAGCCCCAGAACCCAATCATAACTGGATAACCAAGCCACAATCTAAATCCTTCTTCATAGTCCTTTACTTAAGTGACCATAATAACATAGGCAGTATCTAAATCATGCTTGTTTAACACATATAATTGTAACCATACAATTTCACATTTAATGTTAAAGCATGTAAAATACTAACATCAGTTAAAGATAACTGCAAATTTGGATAAACATCAAAATAAATAGGGCCATGAGCCAAACTGGATTGTATAATACCCATAATTGAATACTTCCAATTTAAATTTCTAGCATCCCTCAAAATTGCAACAAAACTATCAGGTAGATTATCAAGAGTAAGTGGCTTAAAAGCAACTTGTATTAAACCAATATGTAAAAATCTATATTCAAATCTATATCTATCAATATCAGATCTATGAAATAATTGCAAAGATATAATACAAAGGATTGATACTATTTTGGGCAGGATCTTATGAATGAGGGGTCAGACAAGGCAGTTCACAACATTACATAACTAGGAATTCATTAACCTGAATTTAACTAGCCCACCAAGTATGAATTCTGGACCCAAGGTACACCAAAATGCCCACAAACGCCAACCCCAGCTAACAAGGGCAAACAGGGTAAATATCTAGAGAGCAACATACTTGGAGTGTCGTTAAGCCTCAGAATTCAATCATAACTGGATAACCAAGCCACAATCTAAATCCTTCTACATAGTCCTTTACTTAAGTGACCATAATAACATAGGCAGTATCTAAATCATGCTTGTTTAACACATAAATCCTTAGCCTTCCATTAGGCTAAGCTAAAACAAATAAAAATATTTAAAAATAGAAAATTTAAACTAACTAACCTTCAGGGACTGCAAACCAGCAGCTCTGTATTAATTTCAAACTTAAAGAAGGAAAATTTACAAAAGAGGAATATTACAGGAGGGAGTACAGGGGAAAACTAAAAATTTTCTGAAGGGAGTAGGGTGAAAGTCCCCATTTCCAAATGAATGACCTAACCTGTATATAGACAAAAAAAAAAAAAAACTGGCGGATTTTAAAAAATTTTGAATCCGAATAGTAAAAATGAATAGTCTATTACTGTTCAAACAGTAACATTACTGTTTTTGTCCTATTACAATTTACAAGTTTAACCCTATTCTAATTCTCTTCTCTTTGTCTGATTGCATCCAGGATTTTATTAATGTCCTGGGAAGAAGGAATATCATCTTCTGGGTTTTGTGATCCACCAGCCAAACACCCAAACTGATTTTCATCAGTCTTCGATCTTGAAGAGGTTGCCATTGAAATATTGTCATCATCTTCAGTTGAAGATTCATCCACATCCTGGTTTTTTAATTCTTCTTGAACTATATTAAGAACTTCTTTAAGCAAATCTACCTTGGATAATTTTCCTTTGCGCATTTTTATTTTTTCTGAGGCTTTACCAAATATTGTTGAGGCCTCCTTCTTTTTATCATTTTCCCATTTTTCCTTATAAATCTGAATGGCCTTAAAAATATTATTTAGGGTTTCTTGGCCTTCAATTTGTCCCTTATCCTTATCCCTTTGGAGCATCTTGTTCCACCATTTAATATAAAATGAACGATACAAACAAGGGATATTATCCTCCAAATAACCAACTTCTGGCACCCATTTCCAGATCCATGGAATTGAAAACTCCATGAAAAAGAACATTGCAGCTTTGTTAGAAACCATTTGATTGTCCTCCTCTGCTTTTATTAGTTCTGGAGAATATTGGCTTCATTGCTCATACGCCTGTCTGAACTGGTCCGAGAGAATATTATGACTGGGACCAAAGGAATACCACCATTTGAAAAACCAATTTGGTATGAAATTATCAAACACCTCAGGACATACCTTTATAAAACAAGTATGTTTTTTCCTGGGATTTTCATAAAGGAAAACATTTTCAAAAGCCTGGATATAATCCCAGTAATTATTCTTATAAGTAACTCTATGATCTTTTGAAAAAAAACTCTTTTTCTTTAAGTGAGGATAATCCCCATTCCTCAATAGAAATAATTTTCTTAATTATAATTTTACTAAAATTAAAAACATTTTTCTCTTGTGAGGGGAAAAAATGAGAAATTTCACAAGAGCCAGTAACTATAAGTATATTTTCATGATAAAACATGGGTTTATAAGACCCCGCAGCATATGATGCTGTATCCAAGTACCTTTGGATTATCATCCAAGGATCCCATTTGAGATCTTTATAATCAAGGACCACTATTATATCCTTGTGGTCTTTCTGCTCAAATATTGTGAGGGAATCCTTATCAACAGGGGAAGAAATATTAGAGGTTATATTGACATAAGAAGGTCTATTAGATCCTTCTGGATTTTGGTATTGGGTGGATGCAGAAGAAGAACTATTAGTCTCTCCTATTTTTTGTTGTTGTTTGAATTGCAAAAATTCTGCAAACAAGGGATCTTTGAGAATTGGGTTAGAGGAATCAGAACAAACATATGATGCTTGAGAAATTGGTGAAGCTATTAGCTTCTGTTTGCCATGTTGTATTAATGGCTTAGGAAAACCAGAATTATTGTTTCCTCTTCCTCCTCTATTAGAGAAGGGATTACGGCCACCACCTCTATAAGGGATCATCCCTACAAGAATTCACGTGTTAGGAAATCAGGGATACTATTATGAATTTCCTTTTTATAAACAATTTTGAAATCAAAGGGGGCCAAATATACTTACCACCTTGCAAACATTGGTTTGGAAACATTATGTTTAAAATCTTTATTAAACATAAATTGTGCAGCCTGACAATCAGTTAATTATGAAAAACTGATTATATAAATCATCTTGAAATTTAAGAACACATTTAACTATAGCAAAGATTTCTTTAGCTACGGTAGCATAATTCCTCTGGCTATTATTCCATTTACCAGAACAAAACCCAACAAGAATTTCTTGTTTACTATTTGGATTAATCTAGGTTAATATACCACCATACCCAATATCAGAGGCATTAGTTTCAACTACTTTATCCCAATTAGGATTAGAAAGTATTAAACACGGTAATTGTTTAACCTTTTCTTTAATATTAAGAACAACATTAGTATGATTTAGGAACCTTCTTAAGTCTATCATACAAAATAGCAGTATCCTGGGCTAAATTTTTATAATAAGGAGAAATATAATTTAAATTGCCCAAAAACCTTTGCAATTTAGTTTTATCAGCTATTCTATCAGGAAATTTAGAAGCAAATTCAATACTTCTATTAATAGGAAAAAAATTTCCTTTTTCAATAAAATGACCTAAAAATTTAATTTTTGTTTGAAACAAAATCATTTTAGGTTTAGAAATAACAAGTCCATTATTAATAATAACTTGTTTAAATATATGAAGATGTTTAAAATGATTTTCTATAGTATTAGAGAAAACCAAGATATCATCAATATAAACAATAATAAAACTATTAAAAGGGTTAAAAATATCATTCATAATTTTGGAATTCTGAAGGGTCATTCTTCGGGCCAAAAGGCATAACATTCCATTCATATTGCCCAAAAGGAACATTGAAAGCGGTTTTAAACTTATCTTTTTCAGCAATTTGAATTTGCCAATAACCAGATTTCAAATCAAATTTGGAAAAGATATTGGCATCAAATAATCTGTCAAGTAAATCTTTTTTATTAGGGATTGGATATTTAATCCACTTTAAAACCTTATTAAGGGGTTTATAGTTAATAACTAATCTAGGAGCACCATGTTCTTGCTCACTATGTTTATTAACATAAAAGGCAGTACAAGACCAAGAAGACTTGGTTGGCCTTATTAAGCTCTTTTGTAACAAGGACTCTATTTCCTTTTTACAATAAACAAAATATTCAGAATTCATTTGACAAGGTCTAGCTTTAGTAGGAATATTACCAACAAAACTATCATCATATGGAAGATCAACAATATGCTTCTTCCTATCCCAAAAAGCATTGGGGTGTTCATTACACACAGATAAAGCAAACTGGTTTTCAAGAAAAGCAATTTTTTCTTTTAACCTAGGGTTTTCTAATTGATTATCAAAATTAATGCTGACAATTTCTTGTTTTAAGAAATTTATATGATTAGATTTTGCTTTAAGAAGACCCTCAATTTTATTAAGGACTCTTGAAAAAGGTTCAACTATAAATTAAAAATATAAATCAGTACCATTATAAGTAGCAGTAAAACCTTTTTGATCAACCATTTTTAAAGGAAATATTTTCTTTAAAAAAGGAGTACCAAGAATAATTTGGTTAGAAATGTTTTTAACAAGTAAAAAACTATTAGGAATGCAAACTTTATTTTTGCAAATAAAAGCTTTTGGCAATTTATAACTAATGTCAAGTTTTTCTCCATTAGCATTACGAAGAATATGAGTAGTTTTTTCAAAATATTTTGTAGGAATCAATCCTTCCTGAATACAATTTAAATTTGCTCCACTATCAATAAGAGCAATAAGTTCTTTTGAAAATTTATTATCTATCAAAAGATTAATTTTTACAAGCCATCTTTGAGATGTAATCATTTCTAATTTAGAAAGAAAATCATCACTTTGAATATTATTAGAAAAACTATTTTCTATAATATTATTGGGAATATTATCAAACAAATTATCTATTCTAGGTATAATTTGTTTTCCCTGGGAAATTTCTAATTTCTTTATCATTTCTTCAAGAGACACATTATTCTTTTTCAATTCTATTATTTCTCTTTTAAGTTATCAACTTCTTTGTTCAAATCTGCCAGTAAAATGTTCTATAATAGTAACAATCAAAGTATAAACAACATTTTCAGAACTATTACTAGTTCCTTCCTGTTTAATAGTATTAAGATTTTATTTCTATTATCAACAGAAAGATAATTATCCCACTAACCTTTAAGTTGGCTAGTAAAATATGCAACAATCACCTTTGCAACAGTTTTATAACTATTACCATTATTCTTACAAATTGTACTATACATAAGCATTCTATATACCAAATTATAAATATGACGTTCAGTAAATCCGTCTAAGTTCCATTCATAGATGTTTTTACCAGAATAAGAATTATTAACAACTAAATCTTGTTCTTTATGCAGAACATCTTGTGGTGTAGGCCTAGGATAATAATAAGTTCTCATTGTTGGCCTATCAACATAATTCTGAATTTTATTAATCTCATCATTAACTTTGTTTTTATAAGATTTATCATCTAACTCATTATGAAGAGTAGAGTTTTTAAATTTAGCAAATTTTTTGGTTATTACCCTCTCTAACTCAGAAATATCTCTAATTATAAAATTATCAATTTCAGGAGGGGGTTGAATAGAAGGCATTGCAATCTGATCTGGAGAAGGGTTTATAAGTTGTTTATCAATTTTTTCTTCCAAACCAGTTATATCTTTATTAATACTATCAATCCTTTGTATTATATTAGTAAATCTCTGGTCAAGTTGAAATAAACTCTCACCAAGCACATTCAAATATAAATTAGCATAATTTTGCTGCCTAATTAGAACATTCATATTATGAATAGTAACATTAGCATAATCATTATCAAGCATCTTATGAAATGCAGAAAAAGAAAAATTATTATTACCCTCAATATTGAAAGGGTCTTGAGGGGGAAACACAGATTTATGTTTGCTTCCATTCTCAAAAACATAAGTTCTTTCAAGAACTGAAATATAAGGTTCAATATAAGTAACCAAAACCAAAGAACAAAAGAAACAATTTGATTCTTTTCTTCTACAAATTTGTAAAATTCATTTTGAAAATAATTTTGTTGTTCTTTATTAAAATTTTCAAAAAACCATTTTCTAAATAATTGCCAACGATCTTTATTAAATTCAAGTTGTATAAATTTTCTATTATAAGAACCTAACCTTTACTAAAATCCAAATTTTGTTTTTCCATTAAAACAAAACATTTAAATGCGAGTATTTCTCACGAAAAATCCATTTCAGGTTCAGTTGGTTCAATTGAATCTTCACTATTATCATCAGCAGGAACACCATGCACAATATTGTCAAAAGAAATTTTTAACTTACTAAAATGAGTTTCAGGATTGTTATCTTTTCTAGGTTCATTAATCCTTGATGTTGATGCTCTTGAAATATTAGGACTTTCAACAATATAATCAATGGGATCAAACACAGAGAAAGAAGAAAAAGAAGACCTATGACTTCTACTTGATTTTAATCTATTATTACCAAGTTTTTTAAACTCAATTGTAACCTCTGCATCTAGAGTTTGAACAATCCTATTAACCTCAGTCTGTATTACCGGTTCAAATAGAACGACATTATCCATTTTCCAATTGTCTAAAAATTTCACATCATCCCACTTTATTGGTTTTCTAGTGGTAATATGGTGGTATTTAAACCCAAATAGATCTCAACAATAAACAAGAAATTCTTGTTAGGTTTTGTTCTGGTAAATGGAATAGTAGCCAAAAGAATTATGCCACAGTAGCAAAAGAAATCTTTCCTATAGTTAAATGTGTTCTTAAATTCCAAGATGATTTATACAATCAGTTTTTTATAAGTAAAACTGACTGTCAAGCTGCCCAATTTATGTTTAATAAAGATTTTAAACATAATGTTTCAAAACAAATATTTGCTAGATGGCAAGCTTATTTAGTTCCTTTTGATTTTAAAATAATTTATAAAAGGGGAATTGATAATAGTCTTCCTGATTTCTTAACCTGTGAATTTTTGCAGGAATGATCCCTTATAGCGGAGGACATAATCCCTTATCTAATAGAGGAGGAAGAGGACGCAATAATTCTGGCATGCCAAGGCCATTAATACAACATGGCAAATATAAACTAATAGCTTCACCTATCTCCCAAGCATCATATGCTTTTTCAGATTCCTCTGACCCAATTTTCAAAGATCCTCTTTTTGCAGAATTTCTGCAATTTAAACAACAATAGAAATCAAAAGAATATAATAGATCTTCTGCTTCTACCCAATCCCAAAAGCCAAAAGGATCTAATAGACCTTCTTTTGTTGATGTTACTTCAAACCTTTCTTCTCCAGTTGATGAGGATTCTCTTACAACTTTTGAACCGAAAGAGTTCAAGGATATAATAATGATCCTTGATTATAAAGATCTCAAATGGGAAAATGATCCATGGATGATAATCCAAAGGTATCTTGATACAGCATCATATGCTGCGGGGTCTTATAAACCCAGGTTCCATTTTGAAAATATTTTAATTGTTACTGGTTCTTGTGAGATTTCACATTTTTTTTCCCAGCTCACAAGAAAAAATATTTTTAATTTTAGTAAAATAATAATTAAAAAAATAATTTCTATTGAAGAATGGGGTCTATCTTCATTAAAAGAAAAAGAGTTTTTTTCTTAAAGATAATAGAATTACTTATAAATTTAATTGTTGGGATTATATCCAGGCCTTCAAAAATGTTTTTCTTTATGAAAATTTCAGGAAAAAACATACCCAGTTTATTAAGGTATGTCCTAAGGTTTTTGATAATTTCATACCAAATTGGTTTTTTCCTTGGTGGAAATCAAATGGTCCTAGTCATAATATTCTCTCGGACCAATTTAGACAAGCTTATGAGCAGTGGAGCCAATATTCTCCAAAACTTATCAAGGCAGAAGAAGAAAATCAAATGGTTACTAATAAAGCTGCCATGTTCTTCTTCGTTGAGTTTTCAATCCCATGGATATGGAAATGGGTTCCAGAAGTTGGCTTTTCTGAAGATAATATTCCCTGTTTATATTGTTCCTTTTACATCAAATGGTGGAACAAAATGCTCCAAAGAGATAAGGATAAAGGCCAAATAGAAGGCCAGAAAACCTTAAATAATATTTTTAAGGCCACTCAAATTTATAAGGAAAAGTTTGAGTCTGATAAAAAGAGAGAAGCTTCATCAATATTTGGCAAAGCTTTAGAAAAAATTAAAATGCGCAAAGAAAAATTGTCCAAGGCGGATTTGTTAAAAGAAGTCCTTAATATGGTACAAGAAGAATTAAAAGTCTAGGATGAAAGTGATTGTTCAAGTGAAGATAATGATAATATTTCAATGGCCACTTCTTCGAGATCGAAGACCGGTGAAAATCAATTTGAATGTTTGGCTGGTGAATCGCAGAACCTAGAAGATGATATTCCTTCTTCCCAAGACATCAATAAAATCTTGGCTGCACTCAGAAAAGGAGAAGAAAATTAAAAATAAAAATTTAAATTTGTAATATGTATTAAGATACAAACAATAATGTCACTATTTGAACAGTAATAAACTGTTCACTTTTTACTGTTCGGATTCAAAAATTTTGAAATTCGCATAGTAATTTTACTATTTGGATTCCAAAACTTTGAAATCCGCATAAGTATTCTTTTTGTCTATAAATAGAAATAGGTTAGACAAAAAGGGGACTTCGGGATTTAGCCTCAAACTCTCCTACTCTCCTTTTGTAATTTTCCCTGCTTTCCCTCTGTAATTTTCCCTTTTGTAATTTTCCTTCTTTAAGTTCAATTTTTTTTTTATTAATCAAAGCTTATTAAAGCTCTGCTATTCTGAAGTTCCTTTAAGGTTAGTTATTTTTATTTCTATTTTAAAATTTTTTATTTGGTTAAACTTAGCCTAATGGAAGGCTAAGGAGTTATGTGTTAAACATACATTATTTAATACTGCCTATGTTATTATGGTCACTTAATTAAAGGACTACGTTGAAGGATTTAGATTGGGATTTAGTTATCCAGTTATGATTGGTTTTGAGGCTTAACGACACTCCAAGTATATCGCTCTTTGGATGTTTACCCTATTTGCCCTTCTTAGCCGGGGTTGGCGTTTGTAGGCTTTTTGGGTACTTTGGGTCCAAAATTCATACTTGGGGGGCTAGTTAAATTCAGATAAATGAATTCCCAATTATGTAATGCTGTGAATTGCCCGATCAGATCCCCTCATTCATAAGATCCTGCCCCTAAAATGGAATCGGAGCCATGGTATATAGGTTTGTATTTAATGATTATTTATTTAACACATTTCCTAAAAAAGAATTTTCTTAAAGGGAAACCTTCGATTAAAAATAGTAGAATGGAAGAAATAGATCTTCTAGTTAATATTGATCTTTTTAATAAATGGATCATTCCAAAAGTGGATCCAAAGTTAATTTATCAACTAGGTACTTTTGAAAAAATTGGTTTAAAACAAGTTATAAAAACAATGGAAGAATCAATTCATCTTGATAAAGATGATATTACTTTACAGTTATTTCATAGATCTGATATTGATAAATATAGATCTGAATGTAGATTTTTACATATTGGTTTAATACAAGTTACATTTAAACCGCTTACTCTTGATAATCTTCCTGATAGTTTTGTTGCTATTTTGCGTGATGCTAGAAATTTAAATTGGAAGCTTTCAATCATGGGTATTATACAATCCAGTTTGGCTCATGGCCCTGTTTATTTTGATGTATATCCTAATTTGCAGCTATCTTTAACTATTGTTAATATTTTACATGCTTTGACATTAAATGTTAAGTTATATGGTTATAATTATATGCCTAATACAGAAACAATACGTATAACTTATCGAATTTATTATAAACCGCTTTACACTTTAAATCCTATGTGTAAAATGATTAATAATCATAATAATGAAACTATATTAATTGAAGCAATTTTTTGTAAATCTCACATCACCACTAGAAAACCAATAAAGTGGGATGATGTAAAATTTCCTGATGAATGGAAAATGGTTAATGCTATTCCTATTCAACCGATAATGCATACTGAGGTTAGTAGGATAATTCAGACTCCAGATGGAGATATTTCTATTCAATTTAAACCCTCTAGTAATATCTTAAGATCTAGTAGATCAAATAGATCTTCTTTTTCTTCTTTTTCTGTTATTGATCCAATTGATTATACTGTTGAATGTCCTAATATGTCAAGAGCTTCAACTTCTAGGATTAAAGAATTTACTTCTGAACTTAGAACAGATAATAACCTTGAAACTCATTTTAATAAATTAAAAATTTCTTCTGATAATATTGTACATGGTATTCCTGCTGATAATAATAGTGAAGATTCTATTGAACCAACTGAATCTTAAATGGATTTTTCTATGAGAAATACTAGCATTTGATAGGTTGGTTGTAATGATTGACAATAAAATTGATGTTAGTCCTGGTTCTTATAATAGAAAACTTATACAACTTGAATTTAATAAAGACTGTTGGGAATTATTCAGAAATGATTTTTTAAAAATTTTAACAAACAACAACAAACATATTTTCAAAATGAATTTTATAAATTTGTAGAAGAAAATAATCAAATTGTTTCTTTTGTTCTTTGGTTCCTTGCAAATTATATTGAACCATATATTTCAGTTCTTGAAAGAACTTATATTTTTGAAAATGGTAGGAAACATAAATCTAGTTTTCCTCCTCAAGATCCTTTTAATATAGAAGGAAATAATAACTTTACTTTTTCTGCATTTCATAAAATGCTTGATAATGATTATGCTAATGTTACTATTCGTAATATGAATGTTTTAATTAGACAGCAAAATTATGCTAATTTACATTTGAATGTTCTTGGTGAAAGTTTATTTCAACTTGACCAACGACTTACTAATATAGTTAATAAAATAGATAGTCTTAATAAAGCTATTAATGGTCTAGAAGAAAAAATTGATAAACAGTTTATAAACCCTTCTTCAGATTTAATTGCTATGCCCAGTATTCAACCCCCTCCTGAAATTGATAATTTCATACTTAAAGATGTTTCTGAGTTAGAAAGGGTAATAACTAAAAAATTTGCAGAATTTAGAATTTCTACTCTTCATAATGAGTTAGATGATAAATCTTATAATGATAGAGTTAATAATGAGATTAATAAAATTCAAAATTATGCTGATAGGCCAACAATGAGAACTTATTATTATCCTAGGCCTACACCTCAAGATGTTCTTCATGAAGAGCAAGATTTAATTCTTAACAATTCTTATTCTGGTAAAAACATCTATGAATGGAACTTAGATGGAGTTACTGAACGCTATATTTATAATTTGGTGCATAGAATGCTAATGTATAGTACAATTTGTAAGAATAATGGTGATGGTGATAAAACTATTGCTAAAATGATAATTGCAGGTTTTACTGGTCAGCTAAAAGGCTGGTGGGATAATTATCTTGCTATTGATAATAAGAATGAAATTCTTAATAATGTTAAACAAGAACAGGAAGGAACTAGTAATGGTTCTGAAAATGCTGTTTATACTTTGATAGTTACTATTATAGAACATTTTACTGGTAGATGGACTAATAATTCTGAGCACATTAGAACCTTATTAAATAGTTTAAAGTGTCAGAGTCTTACATCTTTTAGGTGGTATAAGGACACCTTTCTTTCTAGAGCTATGGAACTTCCAGAATCTAATAGTGATCATTGAAAATCCAAATTTGTTGATGGTTTACCTTCATTATTTGCTGAAAGAGTTGGAAAAACTCTTAGACAAAATGAGTCTAATATTGATTATAGTAAATATACTTATGGTAAGTTAATCGGAACTTGCATCCAAGAAGGTTTATCCTTGTGTAATGAAATAAAATTGAATCAACAAATTAAGTGTAATAATATTACAGAGAGGAAACAATTAGGTCAATTTTGTGGTCAGTTTGGTATGGAAAATCCCAAACAGATTAATAATAAACCTCAAAAAGATAATGAATATTATGATAAAAAGAAAAAGGTTAGGAAAAAGTCTCATAGACAAACTATAGAAAAACAAAAAGAAAAAAGAGACGTTATAGAAAGTCTAATAGAGCCATTAAGAAAAAGTTTTAAAAAAATGGTGCTTGTTATAAGTGTGGCAAGGTAGGTCACTATGCTGATAAGTGTAAAATGAAAGATAAGATTAATAGTTTAGATATAGATGATAATCTTAAGGATATTCTTTATAAGTTGATGCTTGAATCCTCTTATGAGGAAGATAATGTTGTTTCTGATGCTTTTAATGAATGTGCTAATAGTTTAAGTTTTGAATGTGATTCTTGTAAAGAAGGATTATCCTATACTAATAGTAATATTGATAGTAGTAAATCCGATAATGATGATTTATATAATCTTATTTCTCAATTTTCTGAATTGAATATGATTAGTAATGATAATACTATTGAATTTCTGAAAATGATTAAAGATCCTGCCCCCAAAATGGTAATTATGATTATTATTTTAATAAATAATGTAATTGAATTTAAATAATTTATTTTTTAATTAATAATAATATATGTTAAAAATACATATATCTTAATTTTTACTCATTTTTTATAATTAATATAGTTTTTAACTTTTATTTATTGCTATGGTTAATTGATAATTTTTTTATATATTTATTGTTATTTTAGATAGATTTATTATTAGAATAAATGTTTTATTTATTTTAAATATCTTTAATTTATATATGATTACTATTTTGCTAAATAATATAATATAATTTAAAATTTATCTTTTTAATTAATAATAATAAGTTAAAAGATACATATATCTTAATTTTTTTACTTATTTATTCTTAATTAATATATTTTTAATTTTTTATTTATTGCTTTTGTTAATTAATAATTTTTATTTATACATATATTGTAAATAATAAATAGTTAAACTAATTAGTTTATATTTAATGTACAATAATTAGATTTTTTTTATATAAGCCGATATCAATAATTATGATATTAATAATTTTTTATAATTAAGATGTATTTATAATTTCATAAATAATTAATAATTATTTCCTAATAATACATAATTTGCTAATGTTAAATTCATAACAATATAAATTTCAAAATAAAGTACCAATTGAGTTAATTACACATCATTTTATTACAATAATATATCAATTATTACATATACATACACACACATTATCCAATTATAAATATACATACATATAATATATATATTACATAAAAAATTACTTTTACCCTATAAACCCAATAAAAAAACAATTAATTTGACATAAACAGTAAAGTTGATCTTCCCAAACAACTCATTCTCAAATCATTTTCATATTTTTTCGAAACACCAAAAAAAAATAAAAATGTATTGACACGTTCTCCAAAATTTTTCCAAAAAACACATTCCCTCAAAAAAATTTCTACGAAATGCGGAAACTTAGGAAAACAAAGCCTAAGAGGCACAAAAAGCCTCACAAAAGTAGAAAAGAAGTGTGGAAAATGATTAAAATAATCAATAATTAGTTCTTTAGTTACTCAATTTGTCTTCCACTTACTCTTTTCCCCGGAAAAGTTACAGCAAAGTTAAGCAGTAGTTCAGAAATGCAATCAAAGAAAATCAGGGAATTGATCATCTCACAGCTATGTAGCTTTCTAAGCATTCCAAGTATTAGTACTATTTCATTGTCCACTAATTAAGCTGTTTTTCATTTTACTTTTTAACAAATATCTCAGCTCTAATTATTAGCTTTTCCTTTATCTTCTCTGCAATACATATTTAGTTTTATGTTAAATATGGCAATACATAATTATTAGTACTATTCCTTTATCGTCGTCTCTCATGATCATCCGCATAAACAAAGTTAACTATCTTTATATGGCCAACTAACAGATGTCTTCTGTCTTAATTTCATGTCCACGAAATTCATGAATTATTGCTCCTTTTGTCTGTCTAGCAATAACCCATCAGTACTAACTAGTTACAATTTTGATACGGCTATGATGCTATCGGCAAATAAGATCATATCTATCTGTCTATCTATCTATCATTAGTTCATTCTTTTTGTTTCTTTATTTGTGTAGATTCATTCCACGTTGCTTTGAGGTCAACAATATCATTTGCGATCACAAGTCCTAAGCATTTGAGGAAATACGGCTGGTAAGTAAGGGTGCCATCCATTGTCCATTAAATTATGCTGTTTTTTAGTTAAACAGATCGCCTCTTGCTTAATCTCATGTCAATGTCATATCTATCTTTTTGTTCTATTTGAATTCATTGCGAGTTGCTTTGCGGTTAGCAGTATCCTTTGATTATAGCTTTCTTTTTGGCTCTTCAGAGCTTTTAGATCTACTGTTAATACTTGTTTGAATGGCTAATTGCAATTTATTCCTTGTAATTTGCGAAATAGGCATCAAACCTTCTTGTGGAAAAAAAAATATACGAATAATTTTCTTATGTTTTATAAAATCATGCATACCACCTCTCGCTTCTCATTTGTTGCCCATTTAACATAATTTTAATATAAAAAGATCAATTTACTTTAATCATTTCACATATTTCAATTCAATTTAAATAACTTTTTATTATCATATTTTATTTTTTTCCCTTTTTTTCATTCTTTTCTTTTCTTTTTATTTCTCATTTCTCTCTTCTTCCATTATTTCATATATTTCTCATTTTATACATATATATATATATAAATTTATTATTATTTCTCATTTCTCATTATTTCATATATTCTCATTTTATACACTTATATTTATACATATATATATATAAATTTATCTATAAAATTTAAATAATTTTTATTTTTATCTTTTTTTCTTTCTAATTATTCATATATCTATATATGTATAATTATTTTTTCCATTACACTAATCCACATATGTATAATATATACATATATATAAGTTTATCAATAAAGTTTAAATTGCTTTTATTTTTATCTATTTTTTCTATTTATTCATTCTAAATTAAATAATATTTATATATGACATAATTTTTTATTCATACTTACACACACACACACACACACACACACACACATATATATATATATATCAATAAAATTTAAATAAGATTTATCATATATTTCCCCTTTTATACATATATAAATTTATCATTATTTCTCATTTCTCATTATTTCATATATTCTCATAATATCCCTTCAAATCAATTGATTTATTACCAAAAATTTCATGTACATACATATACATATTATAATATTTTATCATTATTTTTACAATTAAAAAACCATATCCAACCATCACATATGCATATTATATATTTTATTATTATTATTATAATAAAAAATATTATTCAATTTTATTTTATCCCAAAATTCAATAAAAAAATATTGATTTGACTGTTATAGTAGAAAATATTTCCTCTCAAAACATAAACAGACACATCAAAACTCCCCAAAATAATTTTCTAACTATTTTCAAAATATAAACAAATATACATTACATTTCCCAACATAGATTCCATATTTCTCAATTTCACTTTTAAAATTTATTTTTCTAAAACATATAATTCATATTCAAACATTACCTAAATAAATTGTCCCAACAGCAAAATAGATGCATAATCAATTATCAAACAAGGGACAGAGAGCGGAATGGATAGGATACATCTTTCTCCAATCCAGCTCATAAAGTAAAATGAGTGGAGGAGACTTCCCGTTGAAGTCTTCCTGGAAGTCAGTCAACGAAAACAGGGAACTTAAACTGTAGAACAAACCTCAAATTATATTAATGTCTTTTCCAAGCCATCCTCATATATATATATATATATTAGTGGCCTCTAATACATATTTTTTCTTCCATACTTAATTTACGCCTCAAGTGAAAAAATATAAAGCATATTTTCTCTTGGAAAAAAAAAAAAAAAGGCTTAAAATTTATAAGGCATTTAGTTTCAGAGGCCTCATATACTATTTTTTTTCTTTTTTCTTTTTTGATTTTAAGCCTAAGAAAAATTATAAAGTATTTAATTTGAATTCTTATTATTTAAAGTTACAATAAACAATTAATTGATGATATTTATTCAACTTATTCATATATGTATACTTATTTTTTCTATTTAAACTTATTCACATATACATAATATATACATATATGCATATTTATCAATAAAATTCAAATTACTTTTATTTTTATCTTTTTTTTTCTTCTATTTATTCATTCCAAATTAATAATATTTAATATTTATAAATATATATAATATTATATAATTTTTTACTCATACTTATATAAATATATATATATATAAATTTCAATAAAATTTAAATAAGATTTGTCATATATTTCCCATTTTATACATATATATCATTATTTCTCATGTCTCATTATTTCATATATTCTTATTTTATACATATTTAAATTTATTTACAAAATTTAAATCGCTTTTATTTTTTATCTTATCAATTATATTAATCTTTATTTTTATTAATTCATTCTAAATTAAATAAAATTTAAATTTCACAAAAATATATAACATATATTTTATTTATACTTAAATACATATATAGCATATGTATACATATATATATATATAAATTTATCTATAAAATTTAAATAACTTTTATTTATTTTTTTATATTAACAGATGTCTTCTTGCTTAATTTCGTGTCCACGAAATTCATGAATTATTGCTCTTTTTGTCTGTCTGGCAATCACCATGAGTATTACCTATTTGCAATTTTGATACTGCTGTTGGCAAAATAAGATCATATATTCATATCTATCTATCAATCATTTCTTTTTGGTTTTTCTATTTGTTTAGATTCACTGCAACTTACTTTGCTGTCAGCAACATTGCAATTGAGGAAATACAGCTGGTAAGTAAATTAAGCCGTTTTTCATTTAAAACAAATCACTTCTTGCATAATGTCATGTCAATGAAATTGACTCTTGTTCTATCTTTTTTTCTTCTATTTGAATTCATTGCGAATTACTGTGCCGTTAACAGTACTGTCCTTTGATTATTACGTCTTTTGGCTCTTGAGAGCTTTTAATTCTACTATATATTATTACTTATTCGAAACAAAATCAGCACTACTTACGTAATACTCTGAATAAGTGCAGGAAATGGAATGTCTTGTAGAACTTGGAAAATACTTTGCTGCACCAATCGGGCGTCAGTTTTATTATCTCTTTTGCTTCGAGAGCAACACTCAGAACCTAAAGAAGGAAATTAAAAATCTGGAAGATGTAAGAAAGGATTTGCAGATGCAAGTTGATGAGGCGGAGAGAAATGGAGAACAGATTTCACATGCGGTTACAACTTGGTTAGGAATGTTGAGAAAAGATAATGAAAAGTGACAGTAACAAGAGAAATGGAAATAAAGTTGCAGATACTTTATTTCTTCTTCACTGCAGTACTCTCTAAAAACAATGATGCTAGGCCTATATAAATAGACTTACATTGAAACTAAAAAACTGATATTTCGGATATACTCTAAGCTAGCATATCATATTTTATTTGCTAAAAATCCCACTAAACAATTAACTAAAAAACAAACTCCACAAGACCCGGTCAACTTTGAATCACATCTCAACACCCCCCCTTGATTCAAAGTTGCAGATACCAAGTAATCCTCTAAAGTAGCAGAACTTCTCTTTTGACAAATCTTTGGTAAGTATGTCCGCCAGCTGCTCATTGGTGCTACAATACTTCACGACTATTTCTTCCTTTGCAACAAGGTCACGAATGAAATGATGACGAAGTTCAATATGCTTCGTTCTGCTGTGAAATGTTGGGTTCTTTGTCATGGAGATAGTTGCTTTATTATCACAAAATATCTCTGTTGCTCCTTTTTGCTCCTGTTGAAGATCAGCTAGCACTCTCCTTAACCAAATGGCTTGACACACTGCTGAAGCCGCTGCAACATATTCCGCCTCTGAAGTGGACAACGACACTGTTGCTTGTTTTTTTGAGCTCCAAGCGATCACCCCTGATCCTAGAGTGAAAACATTTGCTGAAATGCTCCGTCTATCATCTAACGATGCTGCCCAATCGCTATCTGTGAACCCACTTAATTTGAAATTAGAAGCTTTAGAGTACCAAATTCCATACTCCATTATTCCAGCTATATAGCGCAGGACCCTCTTTGCTGCTCCATAATGAACCTTTGAAGGTTGCTGTATAAACCTCGAAATAACACCAACAGGATATGCGATATCGGGCCGAGTATGCGTTAAGTAAATTAATCCTCCAACCAAGCTTCTAAACCTTCCAGCATCTGCCATTTCTACTCCATCTTCGAGCTGCAATTTTTCGTTAATATTCATGGGTGTAGCTGCTGGCTTGCAAACAAGCATGCCAAATTTACTCAAAATGTCTCTGGCATATTTCTTTTGCGAAACAAAGATCCCATCTTCAGCTTGATATACTTCAAGGCCAAGAAAATAGTGTAATAAACCCATATCCGACATCTCAAATTCATTCATCATTTGAAACTTAAACTCATCCACAAGAGAATTAGAAGAGCTAGTGTAAATGATATCATCAACATAAAGACAGATAATGATGAAATCACTTTTACCTTCCTTCTTCACATATAAAGTGGGCTCATTCTGACTTCTCATGTACCCTTTTTCTTGAAAATACCCATCAATCTTGCTGTACCAAGCTCGGGGAGCCTGTCGCAGTCCGTACAGCGCCTTTCTCAGCTTATAAACCTTGTCTTCGTCACCCTGCTTTATAAATCCCTCCGGCTGTGCAACATAAACCTCTTCTTGCAAATCGCCATTGAGGAACGCCAACTTGACATCGAATTGATAAACAGGCCACCGTAATTCTGCAGCTAACGCGAGAACCATTCTTACAGTTTCAAAGCGAGCTACTGGAGAGAAGGTTTCTTCGAAATCGACACCGTACTGTTGTGCAAATCCTCTCGCCACAAGACGAGCTTTGTGCTTTTGTATGCTTCCATTAGCTGCAAATTTTGTTTTGAATATCCACTTCAAGCTAATTGCATTTTTGCCTTTCGGTAAGTCGACTAGCTCCCATGTTTTATTCTTCTCGATCGCTTGCATCTCTTCCATCATTGTTTTATGCCATTCTTCTTTTTCAGCAGCTTCTCCATAGTTTATAGGGTCTGAAACAGTTAGTGCAAATTGACAAGATGCATAAATATCAGCCAAAGTTCGAACCTTCCTTGGTGGTGTCTCATCTGAAGATTCTACAAGAGAAGTGTTGGTGCTTGGTGATGATGAAGTTGACAAACTTTGTGTTGCTGGGGAAGTGTCAGTAGCTGAATTTGCAGGAGTTGGTACTTGTCTTTCTTCTATCAGACCTTCAATTGGAATTTCTTGCTGCTCCTGCTCTTTGCTCCAATCCCAACTTACACTTTCATCAAATATTACATCTCTTTTAACTAAAATCTTTTCACTAAGAGGGTTATACAATTTATATGCTTTTGATTGAGTACAATTACCAATGAAAATGCATTTTTCAGATTTCTCATCAAGTTTTTGACGAAATTGATGATTTTTCAAAGCATAAGCAACACATCCAAATACCCTTAAATGACTTACAGTTGGTTTTCTTCCATGCCAGGCTTCATATGGAGTTTGATTCATGACTGCCCTTGTTGGTGAGAGATTCAATAAATAAACAGATGTTGCAACAGCTTCTGCCCAGAATTGATTTGGAAGTCTCCTTGCTGTAACATACTTCTTGCCATCTCTACAACTGTTCGGTTTTTTCGTTCCGCAACTCCATTTTGCTCTGAAGTGTAAGGAGCTGTTAACTCCCTTTGAATGCCATTTTCTTCACAAAATAAATTGAATTCTTTAGACACGAACTCTCCACCTCTATCTGTGCGAAGAACTTTGATGTTGCAACCACTTTGGTTTTCCACCATTGCCTTAAAATTTTGAAACTTCTCAAAAGTTTCTGATTTATTTTTCAGAAAATAAACCCAGCTTATGCGACTGTAGTCATCAGTAAATAGCAAGAAATAACGACTCCCACCTAAAGACTCAGTTTGCATTGGTCCACACAGATCAGCATGAATTAGTTCTAAACAATTTAAAGCCCTCCAAGCCTTTCCGATAGGAAATGACTTCCTAGTTTGTTTGCCATAAATGCAACCCTCACACAATTTAATTGAACCAATTTTTGGTAACCCAGAAACCATACCTTTATCACTGAGTAACTTAAGGCCCTTCATGTTGAGATGCCCGTATCTCAAATGCCATAGCGTTGAATCGTCATTTTCACTTACAGCAAGAGCAAGTGCTCCACATTAGAAACATCCAATGGAAACATCTTGTTTGAAGTCATGCTAATTTGAATTCTTTGGCCCGATTTTTTATTTGTAATGACACATGCATTGTCATCAAATAGAACAGAATGCCCTCCAACCATCAACTGTCCAACACTCAATAAATTGTATCCCAAATCAGGCACAAATTGAACATTATCCAATAGCTTTACCTTACCATTACTAGTTTCGACTTTCACCATGCCTTTTCCTTCAACTTGCATCTCCTTTGTGTTGCCAAGCTGCACCGTTATCTTTTGTGTCTCATCAAGCTGCTGGAACAAAGATTTAGTTCCTGTCATGTGGTTCGAGCAGCCACTATCGACAAACCACAAATTACTTGGTTTCGGTTTAGTGTTAATACAAGCCATAAAAAGCCTTTCTTCTTCTTCTCGTTCTTCATTCTCTGCTGCAAAATTCATTTGCTGGTCTTTATATCAACAATCTGCCTTTACATGCCCGTATTTATTGCAATGATAACATTGAATGCCACTCCTCTTGTTTCCTAGCTCATTGAACTGTCTTTGCCCATCACTTCGTCCTCTACTTCTACTATTACCACTACCATGACCACCACGAAATCCCCCTCTTCCTCGACCTCTGCTTGGACGAACATTTTCTCCTGGGTGGGTGGCTGTCTCCTTCACTTGAAGTGCCTTCTCTTCATTCTTTTCTGACGATCTATTAATTCTTGACTCATGAGCTTGAAGTGAGCCCATTAGTTCATCAACAGAGAGTATTGACAGATCTTTAGCTTCTTCTATCGCAGCTACAACATGGTCAAATTTCGGAGTTAAGCTTCTTAATACTTTTGCAACAATGATCTCATCTGAAATTTGCTCGCCGTAGGCACGCATTTGACTAACAATTGCCATTACTCTCAACAAGAAATCAGCAATTGATTCACCATTCTTCATAAGCAATGTTTCAAAATCACGTCTTAGAGATTGCAATTTCACCGTTATGACCTTCGAATCACCTTGAAACTCCTTTTGTAGAATTGACCATGCTTGCTTTGATGTGTTTGCTGCTGCAATTCGAGAGAAGATAGTCTCATGAACTGCTTGTTGAAGAATAAACAGAGCTTTAGCATCCCTCTTTTTGGTTTCTCTTAACCTTTCCTCCTCTTCTTCATTGGGTTCTAGTATATCAACAAATCCAAACTCCACCAAGTCCCATAAGTCCTGCGATCTAAGCAAAGTCTTCACCTTGATGCTCCACCACTCGTATTTCTCACCATTGAAAACTGGTATAAGTGGTGCAGAGGAAGAAAAACCAGCAAGCCCTGCCATTCTTGTATAGTTTTCTGTAAAAAATAAGGACAAAAAAAAAACAGTAACACTCACTCTCGTGTTTCCCTTTTGTACCCAGAAGAAGTAAGACACTCAATACCCAATGGACTCGAGCCTCACGTTTCACTCAATGGCACAATGAATAAACCTGGCTCCGATACCACATTTGTTGAGAAAAGATAATGAAAAGTGACAGTAACAAGAGAAATGGAAATAAAGTTGCAGATACTTTATTTCTTCTTCACTGCAGTACTCTCTAAAAACAATGATGCTAGGCCTATATAAATAGACTTACATTGAAACTAAAAAACTGATATTTCGGATATACTCTAAGCTAGCATATCAGATTTTATTTGCTAAAAATCCCACTAAACAATTAACTAAAAAACAAACTCCACAAGACCCGATCAACTTTGAATCACATCTCAACAAGGAAGGGCCAATGAGATCCATGACGAGATAAGCGGAATTGAAAATGAAATTCCAAATGTACAAAGCGGTCGTTTTAATATCATATCACGTTTTTCACTTAGCAAAAAAGCTAAATGGATGACTGAAGCTATAATGGAGCACATATGCTGCGGCAAATTTGATCATGTAGCATGGCCTGCACTTGCACCTGCACCGCCACCAGCAGTGCTATCTATTCCATTAGGTGACGCATATGAGTTCCATTCTAGAGAACATGTTGAGAAGGAAATCATGGAAGCTTTGAAAGATGAGAAGTTCAATATGATGGGGATATATGGAATGGGTGGTGTTGGGAAGACAACTATGGCAAAAAGAATCATGAATCGAGTGAGGGAAGAAAATCTGTTCGATGAAGCAGTGATGGTAGTTGTCTGTCAACGAATCGACATGTTTAAAATTCAAAAAGAAATCGCTGATTTCTTGAAATTGGAGTTCGAAGCAAAAACTTTATCAGCCAGAGCAAACGAATTACATGCCAGACTAACGGGGAAAAATAGAGTGCTGATAGTTTTGGATGACGTTTGGGAAAAGCTCAAGTTGGAGGATTTAGGGATACTTTGCCAAAGTGGTTTCCTAGGATGCACCATTCTTTTAACATCTCGAAATAGGGATATTTTAAAGCAAATGGATGCTCAAAAGGTCTGTGGAGTGGAAATGTTATCTGAAGAAGAAGCATGGTGGCTTTTTGGAGAGAAAGCTGGCAATTGGTTGAATGACTCATCAATTAATTTGCTTTCCATAGCAAACCAAGTTGCACAAGAGTGCAAAGGTCTTCCAATCGCCCTCGTAACTGTTGGTTGTCTGCTGAAAGATGAGAAAAGGGAATCTGTTTGGAAAAATGCACTGGATCAATTAAAAAATCTAAATGCAATAGATATGCCAGATGTTATTCGACAAGTATATAATCCCTTGAAGCTGAGTTATGAATTATTGGAAAACCAACTTGCGAAATCTCCCTTCTTGTTATGTTGCCTATTTCCTGAAGATTCTGATATTAATCTTGAGTACTTGACA
Source organism: Jacaranda mimosifolia (assembly GCA_018894105.1). Lineage (NCBI taxonomy): Eukaryota > Viridiplantae > Streptophyta > Magnoliopsida > Lamiales > Bignoniaceae > Jacaranda > Jacaranda mimosifolia. Next base: position 58,418,250 of record CM032117.1, read on the forward strand.
ATGTACAGCGTGGGGTTATTCATGTTTGGAAGAATTAAGTTGGGACAAGCAAGAAGCAGGGTGTCTTCAGATTAATTGAGACGCTTAAAAGTCGTTCCTTGCTATTGGATGGTCAAGACGAAAATCATGTGAAAATGCATGATGTTCTCCGTGATGTAGCCATTTTCAACGCTTCAGAGGAAGGGCTTGTTGACGTCAATCTTAATTCAATGAATTTCATGTCAAGGAGGCATTCTCATAGTGACTGCAAATGGATTTCAGTGATTCGAGAAAACAGTTGTAAGCTTCTTAATATCGTTGGGTCGAATTTTGGAAGGTTTCAAATCTTAATCATGCATTGCTTATCATCATCAGATCCGACACCTTTTGGAATTTCAAATTGGGAAATTTCTGAAATTGAAATCTTTATTTTCTGGAAGTAATGGAGGACCTACGTGTGTTGTCTTTCAGATCTGTTTGGTCCAAATCACTACCACAAAAAATTCAATTGCGGAAAAACCCCCGAACATTGCATTTAGAGGATTGCAACTTGGAGACTATCTCTATTGTTGGCGAGGAGTTAATGGAACTTGAAATTCTCTGTTGTCGTAGTTGCCCGTTTATTCAGGAATTGCCAGTTGAGTTAGGGTGACTAAATCGTCTCAAGTTGCTAGATTTTTCAAATTGCTACCTTCTCAAAACAATAGCTCCAGGCATCATATCAAAGCTGGTTAAATTGGAGGAGTTGAAGATGAGCGGCAGCTTTACAGGCTGGGAATCAATAGAGGCGAACGGAAAAGAGACACAGAAAAATGTCTCCCTTAAAGAGCTTGAGTCATTGTTGAATCTGACCCACTTGGAGATTAAAATACAGGATTACACTTTAGCAGTTCAAGATATATGCCTTTCATCAATATCAAGCATAGCGAAATATTGCATAGAAATTAATATGGGAAGTCCACATCTTGATTATTACCGGGATCATCATGAGAAATGCATGTCTCTTAACTTACCAAGAGAAATTACTTTGGGAAGTTGGGTTCGTAAATTTCTAACTAGTACTAAAGTCCTTTGTTTAGGAGGAGATGGTTCGAACAATTTGATACTATTTGAAGCTCATAAGCACCTAAAGTATTTGATTTTTAAAGAATGTTCGACGGTAAAGAAATTGGTGGATACAACATCAACTATTAGCAAATCACTTCACGGTTCAAATTTTTGATGACAAAGTGAATTTCACTTTTTGAGTAGAGGATCTCCTAATTCAACAGGGCCTAGCAGTGGCGTTGAAGGAAAAGTAGGAGAAGCTGACAGATATGAAGAATTTACAGCTGGAAGATTTTAATTTGTATTGCGGACAACGTTATCATGAATGTTGTGGAGATCAATAGATTGTTAGGATTTGACTCGGTTTTCAAGAGACCAAGTTTGACTAGAATTAGGACTCCTTCTTATATTGGGTTTCCTAGTTCTAGGTATAGTTAAGTAATTTTCTATTATAAATATAGGTGTTTATTTGATTACTTTATAAGAAAAAGAGATGACACTTGTGGAACTCATAATATAATACTCATGGGGTAGTTATTGTGAGTACGAGTGGGGCAATACAAAGGGGTGGAGTGAGTATCTCTTTGGTAGTTATGATAGTAGTTGTACAAGGGGTTTTTTGGCTTGAGTTTGGGCTTGTCAAATTCAAGGGTTGACTTGTACTGATGAATTCTATCATAATTGAAGAAAAAAAACTCCTGTGGAGATAGGCGGAATTTGCCGAACCACGTAAATCTGTGTCTGTTTTATTTTTCTATCTGTTAGGCATTAATTTTGTCATTAAATTTGTGAGTGTGATTTGTGAATTCCTAATAAATTAAATCTCGTGCCTAAATTGCTTCCGCTGTGCTCCAACAAACTAGTATCGGAGCAGGTTAGATCAGATGTCAGGAATGAAGTACGAGGTAGAGAAATTCGATGGGAAGAATGACTTTGGGCTGTGGAAGATGAAGGTTCACGCCCTCCTGTGTCAACAAAGATTACAGAGAGCGTTAAAGGGCGAAGATTTCTTGCCGGAAACACTGAAAGACGAGGAGAAGGATGAGTTCATGGCGAAGGCTTACGGTACTCTGGTGTTATCATTGGCGGATAACGTATTGAGAGAGGTCGCCACGGAAAGTACGCCAGCGGATTTATGGAAGAAGCTAGAGAGTCCATATATGACAAAGTCCCTGACAAATCGGCTGTATTTAAAACAGCGATTATACACATTGAGAATGAAGGAAGGTACATCTATTACTCAACATATTGATTTTTTCAATAAGGTGATTCTGGATCTCACTAGTATAGATGTCAAAATTGATGATGAGGATCAAGCTTTAATTCTCTTGTGTTCTCTGCCAAAATCTTTTGAGCACTTGGTTACTACTTTGTTGTACGGGAGAGATACGATTTCAATGGAGGATGTGAAGGCCTCATTTCCAACGAGTTGAGAAAACATGTCCTGGGCAGCAACGATAGTGAAAGTGGGGAAGGATTGGTGGCAAGAGGAAGACCAAGAGAAAGGGGAAGGAGTAGAGGCCGATCGAAGTCCCGAGCCAAGCCTAGAAATGGTGACAAGTGTTTTAGGTGCGGTGGAAAGGGGCATTGGAAATGGAATTGTCCGGAATTAGGAAAGGCGAAGGATGCGGGCGAAACTTCTGATCAGAAACGGGATGATGTCGCATGAATTGTTGAGAATGAGTCTGATGGTGGGCTTGTTCTTAACGTTGCTGAAACTTTACTAATCTCTGAATGGATTTTGGATAGTAGCTGCTCCTACCACATGTGCCCAAGAGAAGATTGGTTTACCACATACCAGAAATTTGATGGTGGTAAGGTGCTTATGGGAAACGATGCTTCTTGCAGGGTTGTAGGAATTGGCTCAGTTTGTATCAGGATGCATGATGGGATAGTAAGGACCCTAACAGATGTGCGTCATATTCCAGATCTGAAGAAAAACCTGATATCGCTAGGTACTCTGGACAAGAATGGTTGTGAGTACAGAGCTCGAGATGGAGTTCTGCGGGTTTCCAAAGGTGCACTGCTTATCATGAAGGGAGAAAAGCAGAACGGCCATTACATATTGCAGGGAAACACGGTTTCTGGTACTGCAGTGGTTTCTTCATCAGTCAATGATACTACGAGACTCTGGCATATGCGGCTTGGGCATATGAGTGAGAGGGGGATGTCAGAACTGAGCAAACGAGGTTTGCTTTGAGGAGAGAAGACTAGAGAACTGGATTTCTGTGAGCAGTGTGTGCTGGGCAAGCAACATAGGGTGAAATTCGGTACTGCAGTTCATAGGACCAAAGGTACCTTGGATTACATTCACTCAGATCTTTGGGGGCCTTCTCAGGTTCCTTCAAAGGGAGGTGCAAGGTACATGCTGACATTCATAGATGATTTCTCACAGAGAGTATAGGTGTACATGCTGAAGCATAAGGATGAGGTGTTTGTCAACTTCAAGCAATGGAAGACCTTAATTGAGAAGCAGACAGGAAAGGAGATCAAGCGCTTGAGGACGGACAACGGATTGGAGTTCTGCAACAAGGAATTTCAGGAATTTTGTGAGAAGGAAGGAATTGTGAGGCATCGCACAGTTGTACATACACCACAGCAGAATGGAGTTGCAGAACGGATGAACAGGACTATCTTGGAAAGAGCTAGATGCATGCTCTTTAACGCCGGATTGTCCAAGGATTTTTGGGCAGAAGCAATTAATGCTGCTTGTTATTTGGTGAATAGGTTACCATTAACCGCTTTGGACTGGAAGACACCAATGGAAGTTTGGTCTGGGTATCCTGCTGATTACTCAAATCTAAGAGTATTTGGGTGTCCAGCCTATGCTCATGTTCGGGATGGGAAGCTTGAGCCAAGGGCTAGGAAATGCATATTTCTAGGCTATGCAGATGGAGTCAAAGGTTATCGTTTGTGGTGTAATGATGACAAGGGCTCCAAGATGATTATCAGCAGGGACGTGACATTCGATGAGTCTGCCATGATGAAGAAAGTAGAGCAGTAGGAAAGCGGTCAACAAGGCGTTAAGGAGAAGGTGGAGATTCATTTTGATCCTCCACAAGTTTCAAAAAGGAAACAGAAGGTGGTAGATGAAGCTGGTGAGAGCACATTACCACCTAATCAACAACAGGAAAATGAACTACTCCAAAATTATCGCTTGGCTCGCGATAGGGAGAGGAGGCAGATCAAACTACCACAACGGTATGCTTACTCAGATTTGGTAACTTATGCTTTGAGTTCAGCTGAGGAGTTTGTAGGAGATGATCCAGTCTCATACAAAGAGGCAATTTCCAAGCCAGATTCTGATAAATGGGTTGCAGCTATGAGTGAAGAGATGGAGTCTCTACACAAGAATAGCACATGGGAGCTGATTGATGTACCCAAAGGGCAGAAAATTGTAGGTTGCAAATGAATCTACAAGAAGAAAGAAGGAATTCCTGGTGTTGAAGATGCTAGATACAAGGCGCGATTGGTTGCTAAGGGTTTTACTCAGAGAGAGGGAGTTGACTTTCATGAAGTATTCTCCCCAGTTGTAAAACTTACTTCCATTCATGTTTTACTTGCCATGGTTGCTCTGTTTGATATGGAACTAGAGCAGATAGATGTGAAAACAGCGTTTTTGCATGGTGAGTTGGAGGAACAAATCTACATGAGCCAACCAGAAGGATTCGTTGTTCCCAGGAAACAAAATCAAGCATGTCTTTTGAAGAGGTCATTATATGGCCTGAAGCAGTCTCCCAGGCAGTGGTATAAAAGGTTTGATGCTTTTATTACCAAGATAGGATATACTAGAAGCAAATTTGATTGTTGTGTATATTACAAAATTTGTAGTGATAGCCTTCTCGTATATTTGCTGTTGTACGTTGATGATATGTTGATTGCCTCTAGAAACATATCTGAGATCAACCAATTAAAAGCTCAGTTAAGTGAAGAATTTGAGATGAAGGATTTAGGCGGTGCAAAGAAGATTTTGGGCATGGAGATCATCCGAGATAGACACGCAGGATTGTTGTACTTGTCTCAACAGCATTACATTGAGAAAGTACTTGAGCGATTTGGGATGAATAAGGCCAAGCCAGTTAGCACGCCACTTGCAGCTCATTTCAGGCTCTCATCAGATCTATTACCGAGTACTGAGGAGGAGGTGGAGCACATGTCAAATGTGCCATATGCTAGTGCAGTAGGTAGCTTGATGTACGCCATGGTGTGCACTAGGCCAGACATTTCACATGCAGTCAGTGTTGTGAGCAGGTATATGCACAAACCAGGAAAGACTCATTGGCTGGCTGTGAAATGGATCATAAGGTATCTGAGAGGCTCTGCAGGCAGATGTTTGAGGTATAGTCAATCGAATTCTACTACAAGAATTATTGGCTATGTGGATGCAGACTATGCAGGAGATTTGGACAGCAGAAGGTCCATGACGGGCTATGTGTTTTGTGTATCAAGTTGTACGGTTAGCTGGAAGGCAACTTTGCAGTCATCAGTTGTATTGTCCACAACAGAAGCTGAGTACATGGCTTTGGCTGAAGGCGTTAAAGAAGGCATTTGGCTAAAGGGGCTGATCGATGATATGGGCATGACTTCTGAGATCACTAAGGTATTTTGTGACAGTCAGAGTGCCATACACTTGTCAAAGAATCAAGTATTTCATGAGAGAACAAAACACATAGATGTGAGGTATCACTTTGTTCGGGATATGGTGTCCCAAGGAGTCATGTTGGTTGACAAAGTTGGGACTAAGGATAATCCGGCAGACATGTTGACTAAGGCTGTTCCAGGAATCAAATTCGAGCATTGCTTGGATTTGATTAATATTTGCAGACTCAGATAACAGGCCCTATTGGGGGCAGGGACAAAGAAGATGAATGGGAATTTCAAGTCAAGGTGGAGAATTGTTGATTTTGCCTTGAAATTGAGGTAAAATTTGACAAGGAAAGGGAGAATGGGCTCACGATGCAATCCTATTGGGCTTAGGCTTCGGTTTTTTTGACTATAAATATTAGTTTTTTCTTTTGAAAAAATTATCACGAACATAACACAAGGGCTTCTTTACTGCTTTGGAGTAATTCTCTCAAGACGGAGTTTAGAACGAGGGTGTTAGGTGTTTTCGTGAGATTTGTGGGATTCAAGTTTGTACTTGCACTTTGATTTGAGATCAATAAAATTCCTTTTCTTTGTTGGGTGGATTAGGCACATCGCCGAACCACGTTAAATCTTGTTGTCACTTTACATTGAATTACTTTACTATTATTTCATTGTTTCCGCAATAGATCCTCCTGGGTTTCAACATCAACTGATTGCAAAACAGTTGGTGATGTTTTCCCTGCTTTGGAGTCCATGTCACTAAAGTCTCTCAACAACTTAGAAGTGATATTTGATGGCCCAATTTTAGTGGGATCCAATTCTTTCAAGAATTTCAAAACCTTACATCTTGGTGACTTGCCAACACTAAAGCATTTGTAGAGGAGTAGTCCAAATCAAAATCTTTCAATTAGCAACCTTCGTTCAGCAGAGGATGCTTTCTTACAACTTGAGTTGCTTAGAATTGCGAAATGTGAGATGATGGAACAAGTGTTCTCAATTGAAGAAAAGAAAAAAGACGGAGAAGATCGATCTCATCATCAAGTCATCATATTCCCAAAATTGGAGATACTTGAAATAAATAATTTGCTAAGCCTGACAACTTTCTGTAGAAGAATTCAAAGCATTGAATTCCCTATGATGACTAAAAGGAGCATCAACAATTGTCCAAAGCTAACAAGTCTTGTTTCTTCTTTTTGTTCTATTGGTGGCCATGATAATGACGAGTTTAATTGTCATTTATTTTGCAATCAAAAGGTATGCACGTATATCTTTTTTTTCAAGTTCATGCATACATTATTCAGTTTATTGGTGCCATCCCTTTCCCCTTCTATTCATTTTTTTTGTCTTTTGAGTTGTAAGTATTTTTCGCAATATGGAGGAGATTCACACATCAATTTCTTGATGGGGAAAAAAAAAAAGGCTTCAGTCATATTTATGGCTACTAATTTGCTTGCAAATTAAGACTAATTAAATATAATATCATTTGGAGCATTTATTATTCCTATCTCTAGCCACGTACATTATGTAAGCAACTATTTTATTTTCATATTATTGCGTATTTAATACATAATTACTTGCAGGATTCCCCTGGTGAGTCATTCCCTATGTTGAAGCATCTGGAACTGGAGAATCTTCTCAACTTGGAAGAGATATGTGATAGTTCAATTTTAGAGGGATCTCCCAATTATTTTGAGAATCTAGAACGTTTGATGTTTAACAACTTGCCAACATTAAAGCATTTATGGAAGAGTAGTCCAAATCAAAATATTTCACTTACCAACCTCTCCTTCATACATATTTGGTAATATGGTAAGCTACGATATCTCTTTTCATTAGCAATTGCAAAGGATGTTTTCTTACAACTTGAAGAGTTGAGAATTGAGGATTGTGAGATGATGGAAGAAATCTTCTCAATTGAAGAAAATAAAAAGGGTGGAGGAGATCAATCTCATCCTTAAATCATCACATTTCTAAAATTGAAGAAACTGGTACTACTTAATTGCCAAGCTTCGCAACTTTGTGCAGAGGAATTAAAAGCATAGAATTCCCTGTGTTAGAAGAAAGGGAAATCGGAGGTTGCACAAAGCTCACCAATCTTGTTTCTTCTATTGGGGATAATCATCAAAATTTGACATGCGACCATGATGACGAGTCTTTTCATTTGTTTTGCAGACAAGAGGTACGTCTATTTCCGTTTATTTTCTTCTCCATTCATTTATATTTTTTCAAGATTTTCCCCTTAGCTTTTCGTTCAATACAAATTATAAAATTTAAATAATTGCATGCTTCGTTCATGGTGCTGGTTACATTAGAATTATTTTATTCATACATTTACTCTTGGTAATTTATTGCTATTTTTTTAGTTGACAATTAATCTGGGAATTGAGTTTTTTCAAGTATTATTAATTAAAAATGTACGAAATTCTCTATCGTGTCTAGTGTTAAGCGTGTGCAATTTAATTAGTAAGTGGAGCATTTTTGGGCTAAAACTAAACCCCAAAAATCATTAAATATTAAATAAAAAGAAACCAAAGCGCAGCACCAAATACTAAGAATTACCTTAGTCTACACCAACCCAAGCAAACGAGAATATACTGTCTTCGTGTCTGTCAGTTTGAATATGGGCTAGATAATTCTAATTGAAATCATAAATGTGATCTACATGTTGGATGGACTTCATCCAGATCTCCAATGGCAATACATATATTCTTTTTAACTTTAATTTAATTTCAAGTATACATTTTTATTTTTATGATATATTTATTTGACTACATAAGTATTACTATGATAATATAGACATTAAAATAGAAGAATAATAAATAACCATGTAAGATTTAAAATTCGTGGCTCCCTAATTTATGGGTGTCAGCTTACCTTATTTACAATTTTTGGTATTCTCCAAGTAAAATTACTTTACAGTGGCAAATTTAATTAAGACAGTGGCACTCACTATTGCATCCTTTCCCGTAATTCATATTTCAACAATAATATCAAAAATTATGTTGCACTTGGACAAGGATTATGATAATTTAAAAATAAAATTATGTGAGATGAGATTTTAAATTTGAAAGCTTAGAATTGAAAGAAAGCTAGAGAAAAAGATTTGCATGTTTATTATCTTTGTTTTTACTCTTTTATTGTTTTTAAATCTCAATCTTTTTAGAACTTAAGTATAAATCTCATATCATAATTTTGATTTGTGAAACTGCTACTGTTTACCAAGGTGTATTTTAATCTTTTGTTTTGTTATAAAATAATAAATATTTATCTGTCTTATTTATATATATATATATATATTATTTACACATGCACCAACATACTAAGGTTCCATTAGGATCGAGTCCTAGAGCTCATATTTATATATGTAAGGGTAATGCCAGTGACCTAATTGGACCACTGAATAGATACCTTGCTTATATGGCTCTATTGTATTATTCCATTTTATAAATATTGCTTATATAGCTCCATTTTACTCAAGTTTTATTTATAGTATTATTATGAAAAAAATTATTTAGTCATATGAATATATTATAAAAAATAAATGGATATCCTTTTAAAAAAAGAAGATCTTGACCGGTAAAATTAAATGGACACTAAACCTAAATTAAATCTCAAAATTTAAATTTATTAATTTAAAACATGCTATACGGAAAATTGGATTGAATCCATCTAGAACGTATAAATGTAATATCAATGTTCGAAAAATCAAACCGTTCATTGAACCGAAAAACTTATCGGTTCACGGTTCACTGGTTCAACCGTTGGTCAGACTATAATTGAACCGCAATTAAACCGTGATGTCATAATTATGTAATATATATTGTATATTTTATCTATTACTTAAAAGTTAATAAAATATCAAACATAAAACATAAAGAGTCTAAATTATATTGTTCAATTTCATAAGTTAGAATTTCTTGGAAGAGATGGCCAAGAGCACAAAGGTTGGATAAGGGATTAAAGGTTTCTACCTTCTTGTAAAATTTAAAAATTAGAATGTTCGATTTGATTTGGAGCTTTTATTTTGTAGATCTATTTGAGTATTTTAGACTTTTACCTTTTTAAATTGTATCTTAGCTTTGAAGGTTCACATTAGGCCAAAAAAATTAAAAAAAGTGTTAATTAAACCAAAAATTAAAGGGAAGAAAAGAAAATAAATGAACGGTCCGGATTTCATAAATCATGAACAGTTCAACGGTTCAAACGATCCGACTGCCAATTCAGACGATTTTCTTTGTCTATCAATTTTTACTCAAAATTGGATCAGTTCATAAAGCAATCGATGGTTCAACTGGTCCAACCGTCAAGTCCTGTCCAATTTTTTTAAACAGTGTGTAATATTTACTGGAAAGCTCTCATATCAATTAGAATATTTGTAATACTAACATATCAATATTCTAATTGATATACAAGCTTTTCAATAAATAAGGATATTAATAGCAAAACTTGAAGATTAATTAGGTACATTAATTAAAAAAAAAAAGCACTTATCAATTCACACTTAATATAAAATTTAGGTTCCAAAATAATTTTTAGTCTCATTATGTTATTCAACTTGTATTGACAACATGAATTATTTGCATGCAGGTCGTATTTGGCAGCTTGAAGTATCTAAAAATTAGATTTGACAATATTAACATTGGCAATATATGGTGTCACGAAATTCCACTTGACTTCTTTAGTGGACTTGAGATGTTAGAGATAACTGATTGTGGCAGCATTAGGAGCTTATTTTCGTCTTCAATAGCTGGAGATCTTGTCAATCTAAAAGACCTAAAAATTGATAATTGCTAGGAGATGGAAAAAGTGATTGCGGATGAGGAAATGTCATGTGAAAGCCTCCATTTTATAGGTTGGAAAAGCTTACACTCTCCGAACTACCCAAATTAGAGAGTTTTTGCTATAGAAATTTTGTCAATCTCAAAGAGTTGATAATTAAAAGATGCAAGAAAATCGAAAAAGTGATTGTGGATGAGAAAAAAGTTGCTGAAAAGCCTTTATTTCATAGGCTAGAATGGCTTACACTTTCAGATCTACCCAAGTTAAGGAGTTTTTGAGTTGAAAATCTTGTCAGTCTCAAAGTGTTGAGAATTAAAGGCGCAACGAGATTGAAAAAGTGATTGGGGATGAGGAGAAATTATGTAAGAAGTCTCCATTTCCTATGTTGGAACAACTTGTACTCAAAGATCTATCCAACTTAAGGAGTTTTGTCAATTGGAGTTGTGATCTTGAGTTGCCTTGCTTGGAAGAAGTGAACATTGATAAGTGCCCTCTAATGGAAAATTTCACCATGATCCCTAAGTACACCGAAATTAACGTGGCTAACAATTAGTGGAGATGACTTGGAAGACATGAGAGATTTGAATGATGCTATAAAGCAGATGCACTCCAAAGCTAATGAGAGTCTACGAATCTCCAATGCCCAAGTAAGTCTACAAATAATTAAAACTCTTAATTACCTTAATTAATATCTTGTAAGTCTTTAAAAAGGATAATTATATTTTCCAGATACGATCACTAATTCAAATTAGCACTAATGTGATATTAGGAATCAACTTCTTCCTATTCAGCTGAAGGAAAAGCGAGGGAGGGGAAGGAATAGGAAGACAAATGCGAAATAAAGGAGGAAGAAATTAAAGAAATTTGTTGAGGTAATGGGCCTTTGATTTGATTGAGAAGTAGTTAATTTTTTGCAACTCTCTGTGTCATGAACATTAATAATTTCTCCTCCATTTATCTTCTCAATTAGGATGCATTCAACTTTCTTCTTTTGTACCATTAAATTAAAAGTTGTCATGATGGGATTGAATAATATAAGATAAACAAGAGGAGGATTATAAATTGAGTAGCCTAGAAATTTGGACATAGAAGCTTTTCAGCTCTCAAGTTTGTTAGAATTTAGCAGTATTTTTGGTGTGTATTGATTTAAAACTTATGGTGATAATTTAGTTTGAATGATGGTTTGTTGAAGTATTAGGTCTGTTAGCTTATAGAAGGTCTAAGTTTGACAATGGCCGTTGATAGTTATGTTGTTGTGATCATTATTTTTTTATATATATTTTATACTATTTTGGTGTGTGTTGATACCTTTTTGAACTCTTAATATCATGGGTAATTTGTAATGTGGCAAAAGTGTTGTTGAGGACAACATAGTCTTCATTCGTTGCGAAGCTTGGAGCCATAGTTTATAGTCTAAATGAAGGGAAAAAAACGACAATTATTAAACCATCATTGTCATTGAGAATAAAACAAGCATATTCTCAGTTGTTTGTATGACTTGAAAATAGCGTTTGAAGCTTTTGGTTTTCTTTGTGCAATAAGAGCTTTATGATGCTCAACCTTGGAATTGTAAGCCTTAGATAAACTTGAGCTTGTCTTGTTTATTGATTGGACCAATCTGGATGAGCTTTTACCTGGCTTAAGCCTGTCCGGATTCAAATCTAAAAAATATCCAAAAGTAAGATCCTATAGCCTCTGTGTGACTTGACCTAGTATTCATGGGGGATCGGTCCACTTTTCAATCCCATTTTTTGGGTCCGAATTTGGGTCTAGCTCTGGACCGCCGTTTATTTAAAGCTAAGTTTCACTTATTATGTTAATAGGGCTATCAATCGTATTCGAATTCGGATCGAGTCAATCGTATTCGAATTCGACCTAATATCATATAGAATCTTTTTTAGTTAGTACCATATTTGAATTCGATGGATATTCGAAATTTGATAAAAAAAATTGACCTAATTTAATATTTTTTCTTTATTTTTCTTTTTAGATTATATTAAAATATTGTCTTAATAAAGTAAATTTACGTCATATTTAAATTTTAACAACTTTTTATTATATATTAGCCCAAAAGTTAAATATTTGAATATTAAACCCCTATTTCATGTTATATTAATGCATATGTTATTATATTTGACATTTTATCAGCATTCCTCTTACTTTTGAGGCTAAAGACTCAATATTGATGACATAATATAGAAGTCAAAATAGATATTAGGTTATATAATATATAGATTTTATTTAATAAAAAAAATATTAAAGTTTAGATTCGGATCTTTAATAGATTGGATTACTTAATTCCATATCCGATTCACTTATTTCGAATTATTATATTTATAATAAGATCTCATCAATAGAATAAAAATCTTAAAATTCGAATCGAATTCAGATCAAACTCGAATTAAAATTCGATCCATTGATAGCCTAACATGTTTAATTCCATAAGTTTTTATGTTATTAATTAAATATTTATATTGCCAGTGAATTAAAAGCTAAATACCAAGATAAACTAAAACAAATCTATAATTGCAAAAGGGCAATAAGTAATAACAATATCTCTTTTACATATTAGTATATGATCAGTATCCAAATCAATACATACACTATTTGACTAAGAGTTTTAAGGCACAAAATTGGACAAAAATCAACTTAATGAATATAGAGCACGCGATGCATTCAGACCTAAGTAAAAGCAACCACCCATGTCGAAGTTTTACAAAAAAATGAAAGAAAGAAAGAGAGGACCAACAAAACGCAGGCATCAAATGTGGCGGAGATGAGGGCCGTGTCATGCCCTAAATTTCGAAACACGGTATGGCAATGCTCTTAAGTTCAGATTACCCAAATAAATTACGAAAATCACAACATATTAAAATTTATAAAATGCTATTAGAAACTTCAGAAGTGTTTGCAGTGGAAAATAATTTGACAAATTGTACACCTAGACTAAAATTTTCTTCCTGTTTCTTCCTGCTATATTTTGCCTTTGTTCTGCTCTCCCTCCCCTTCTTTTCCTTGGGCTGAATATGATTCCTGATATGATATGACATTAATGCTAATTTGAATTAAACGCGAAGCGAAGGGGAAAAAAAGTAGAATATTAGGGAACATTCTCAGTGAATATTTTCATTTTTCGAAAACCAAAATAAAATATTTTTCTCAAAATTCAAATGTTTTTTTTTTGACATTATTAAACTCACATAAAAACGCATCCACAATAAAATTTATCCTCTCTTCTAAAACAAAAACAAATGTAACTTCATTTTCAATCAAAACATATTATCTTAGATAGAAGTTTTCACCACGATGAAGGGTCTTAAATTATAAACTTACTTGTGCAGTGGACATTTGTAGACGCTCTTTAACTCTAAATCAATGCAGCTGCTCTATAGCACCATCCAAGTTGGAAATTTGTGAGTCCAACTTGCCAAAGTAAGCTGTCCTGGTAATCCCACAGTCATGGCTTTCTCATGAGTTTCCATCGGATATAAGAGGAGGAAAATTGCAGCCATGCATCTCCAAGCATTATTGTAGCTTCAGCTGCCTTTTTAGCTTTCTTGCTTAATGGAAAACGTGATTTTATATTCAAGAAATTAGCGTTTTGTACGTTGGGAATTTCATTCTCAATTCCATTTATGTTGATTTGGCTTCGTGTACATGCACTTGTTGGCCAACTCCTCAACTTCATTTCAGCCGAACCTACTTGCATCTGCAGCCGATCGAGCTCTTACATTGTCCAGCTTTTGAGCTTCGTCCCTTTAGGCTCTGAATGTCGCTATCGTAGCAATAAAGATAATTAAACTGGCACTTGATTGGTGCAACAATGCATTTTCCATTTCAGCAGCTGGTCACTATTCCCCCCAATTTCTATCATTCCCACTACATACTAGGAATCTATCGATAGTGTTAAGTTATACTAATGAAAATTCTTCTTTAATTAGTACTTTGACATTTAATGAAATCCACAATCCTAAGGGATATTGTGAGTTTCTGAATATATGCTGAAATTATCGTATATTTTATCATATTAAAATAGATTATGTTAAATATAAATTTATATTATTAAAATAATTTAATAACATTAAAATAGTAATATATAAAGTATTTTAATTAAATTCAACTCAAATTAACTAAAAAGTAAAATAAGTAAAAATTTAAAATAAATTAAATCTAACATGATAATATATTTTAATAATTTTTAAAATTAAAATATAGTAACATCTAAAATAATTTAATTAAACATTTTTATTAACTAAAAATAGAATATACTGAAAACTAAAAAGATAAAAATTTAGACCCTTCATCTAAAAATATAATTTTAATTATATACTTAATAATATTAAATTATAAACATATATATAATTTAATTAGCTTTATTTATTAATTAAAAATAAAAAAATAAAATGAATTCTCCTCAAGCCCTGCCCTAACAAACCTAGGGGTGAGCATCGGTCGGTTCGGTAAATTAATCGACCGAATCGATCGGTTAATTCACCAAAAATGTATAAAAAAATTTAACCGTTTTACCGCACCGAAATTTTCAGTTAACCGGTAAAATTAACCGAAAAATTTCGGTTCGGTTTGGATAATTTACCAATTGACCAATCTTTATTTGATATTCTTTTTCAATATTATTATTCAACAATATAATATTATAGTTGGAACAAAAACTTAATTATTTCGATTCAAGTAAAAACAAGCAATCTAATTATTTTTAAAATCATAATAAAGAACTTTCAATACTATAGAACAAGTAACATGTATTAGTAAGTAATACACCTAAAAATTGTCATACCTTTTACCCCTATTTAGCAAGCTTTTGAAGAACTTTTGAATATCTTCTAATTAGATTACAACAAGAAAAATCTAGAATTAAATGGACTCAATTCAAAAATTAAAATTTTATTTAACTGAGAATATATTTGCATAAGTAGTTTTCTAGTAAACAATTCAAAAAGAATACAATCTGAACTTTATAAATCTAAAGCTACTCCTCATCATTTTTAGCTCACATATGCTTTATTGCCATATTTATATAATTTATAAAGAAAAAATCGAGCAACCTACACAATGTTTGAGAATTTATAAAAATTCGGTTAAATCGGTTTTAACCAATTTTTTATGGAAAATTAACCAAACCACACCGTTAACCGAAAATTTCTAAAAAATTAACCGTTAATCGAACCGAAAATTAACTGGACAAAACGGTTTGGTAAATTCGATTTCGGTTCAGTCAGTTAATCGATTTTTTCGATTAATGGAGAATTTTGCTCATCCCTAAACAAACCCACCTATTTCCCTTTCCGGCTTTCCATTCCCCGCTCACCTGCCTCACTCCCCCAATCTGGCCACCATGGTCATGGCGCCTGTACCTCTTCCCCCACAATTCCAATTTCCATACGGCAATCTGACCACCATGGCTATGGCGGCGTCAACCCCCCTTCCATTTCCTTTTCCTTTCCCTTTCCCCCATCCCAACCCTCGCCTCCCCCAAAGTAATTTGGCCGTTGGCCATGATGGTAGACGCCTCGTTCTATACCGTTTGGCCAGCCTGTGAGGCCGCTTGCAGCGTCGGCCGCCAGCTATAGTTGTGCTGGAGGGTGGGGGGTGCTTGGCGATGGGTTGGGGTGGCATGGGGGAGATGGGTGTTTAAATATATATACACACACATACATATAGTATATTTACATATATATATGTTTGTATTTAATATATATAATATGTATTATGTGTATATATATAAATATCTTTTAAAAATTATTTTATTTTTTATTTTATTTTGTTGAAGTGGCAAGTGTATATGCCACATCAACGGCCACACAGGCGGTAAGGGAAGAGCTTGCTGACAAGGTGCAATGTGACGCCCCTAGGATGCCATGCAAGATCGAGATGAAGGAAAATGGTGTTCGGGCTCAATTTATTTTGAAATTATCAAATTTTTAAAGAAGGTGCACCGATTTTTGCAATACAAAAAGTTAAAATCCAATTTGCCAATATAATCAAAATACGGAACTAAATTTGCATTTTTTTCCATATAAATAAAATAATTACATAACATAAACTTATAAACATTATATCCACGTATATCAATCAAAAGAATGATAATTTTTATAATTATGTACTAAACATTTTTGGCATATATCAAATATAAATCTAGGAAATAAATGATCAATAGTATCAAAATTTATTTATTTACACACCTGGGTGTGTTATTTTATACATAAAAAGATGATAATTTACTGAATAAACTGTTCAAAAATCATACAAAATTTTATTTATTTTTACAAATTTGTTTAAATATTGATATGATAATATTTAAAATAATATAATTCAATTTATAAAAAGATAAAAGTTTTATCAAATGTTTCCTATTTTTAAATGAAAACTTACTATTTTTCACTTCAGTAAAAATAAATTATTCATACAGCGTACAAATTAAAAATTCATATTCTAACGTAAAAATTTTTGAAAATTTATAGGTGTACAAAGGAAAAAGTTCAATTTCTCATTTCATGTTAATTAATAAGCAAATGTTATAGTAGAGATAATCTTGTTTTCAATACGTATTCAATTAACTAAAGTTAATAATTCAATCTCTTTGTGTGTATAATATTTTGAATCTCTATGATAAATAAACAGCTATGATCCCATAACTAGGTAAGAGTAACTAAGTTTCTAATTAATAATTAATCTTAACTATATGGAGTTATGATGATATGATTTTGTTCAAGCACCTAATAGTTGTTTGAAGATAGAATCTCTCTTCAAGCACTCAAATTATTTTATTCTTGTTTTTTTTAAAATTGGTTTATCCTTTAGTTGTCACTAAAAGAGGTTGAAGAGAGGGGAACTATGGAGTTCTAAGTAAGGAAGGCAATTAGCTAGATTAGAAGGCAAATGTGAAACCACTTAATACATGGAAGACGAGACTTTATAAAAGACAATCATAAACGAATCACTATGTAAAAGTTCAAATGATGGATTCAAAGAGTTCTAACTTAATCAAAACCACGGAGTCAATAGATTATTGCTCAAGTATTTCAGTTATTTGTATTAGTGATGAATTTAGATGACCCCATTGAAGATGAGATCATAGGAACATATATCAAATTTGAAAATAAAACTCAATTAGCTTCTTGTATTGGTATTTTTTTTAATAGTTTTGTATTATTAAAATTTGAAAAAAAAAACTTAATATTTGTCATACTATTTAAGTACATTTCAATTAAATTGAATAAAAGTTGATTAAATTATTTCTTATTGTATTATAAAGAATAACTAAATAAATAGCTTCAACACAAAAATAAATGCATAATCAAATAAGGATTTAGGGGGTAGAATGGATTCAATGGAACGGGTGATAACTTTCTTATCTCTCTCATAGATTAAAAATGAGTGAAGGAGACTTTACTTTGAACTTATATGCTTACTTCCCTGAGAGGCAGTCAATGAGAATCGGGGAATTGAAACTGCAATAGAAACCTCATACATATGTTAATGTCTGTATCCTCAAATATATCGTCTTTTCCAAGCCAATCCTCAGATCACTTGAAAAGTTGAAACTGGAACCATTCAATATTGAAGTTGAAACTCAGCATTTAATTCTTAGCATTTTGAGCGAATACAGCTGGTAAGTAAGGCCATCCATTTCTCCACTTAATTAACCTGTTTTCACTTCAACAGAATATCAGCTTTAATTATTAGCATTTCCCTTAATTATTATCTGCTATATGTATATATATATATATATGTCTATGACAGAGAGAGAGTGAGAGAGAGATTTTTGTGATAAATATTAACATCCTCCTCTCTCAAGTTCCTCTGTATTCACTCGCAGAGACATTATAGCTAGTAAAGTTAACAATTTCTATATGTTTATAATTGATAGATCTTTTCTTGCTTTCATGTCTATGAAATTCATTCTTGTTCTTATTTTTTTTTCATTTATTATATTTATTTATTTGTTTTCTCTGGTAGCTGCTCATGTCTATCTTTGTTTTCTCTGTTTTCTGTTTGAATTTATTGCAAGTTATTTTGCCGTTCTCAGTATCTTTTGACTATTACTTCTCTTTTTGGCTCTTCATAGCTTTTAAATCTACTATTCTTACTTATTTGAACAAAATCAGCAGTTCAGGAAATGGCAGCAATTGTGGGAATTGTTGCGAGTCTTTTTGGACCAGCTGTAGAACTTGGAAAATGCATTGCCATGCCAATCAAACGTCAGTTTAATTATCTCCGTTGCTTCAATAGCAACATTCAGAGCCTAATGGATGAGGCCCAAAACCTGAACGCTTCAAGAAATGATCTGCAGAGGAAAATTGCTGCAGCCGAGAGAAACGGAGAAGTGATTTCGGATGAAGTTACAAATTGGTTAAGAAGGGCCAGTGAGATGGATCGCGAGATGAGTGGAATTGAAATTGAAATTCGAAATGCACAAAGTGGTTGTTTCACTATCAAATCACGTATTTCACTAAGCAAGAAAGCTAAAAAGACAACTAAAGCTATCAAGAAGCTTATATCTAGCTGCAGGTTTAACTTTGTATCCCATCCTGCACCCCCAGCAGCAGTGCTACCTATTCCATTAGGTGATTCATATGAGTTCCATTCAAGGAAACAGATTGAGGAGAACATTTTGGAAGCGTTGAGAAGTGAGAATGTCAATATAATGGGGATATGTGGAATGGGCGGCATTGGAAAACAACTATGGCCAAAAGAATAATGAATAGGGTGAAGGAAGAAACATCTATTCGATGAAGTTGTGATGGTAGTTATCAGTCAACAAGTAGATATGCTGAAAATTCAGCGTGAAATTGCTGAATCTTTGGGTTTGATTTTGAGAGAAGAAACTTTATCAGCTAGAGCAAAAAAATTACATGCCAGACTAACAGGCAAGAAGAGAATCCTTGTGGTTCTGGTGATGTTTGGGAAAAGCTCAAATTGGAGAATTTAGGAATATGCTTGTGAAAGTGGTTTCCAGGGGTACAATATCTTTTAACATCTCGAAGTAGGGATGTGTTAAATCAAATGGGTGTTCAAAAGGTTTGTAGAATGGAAATTTTACTTGAATCAGAAGCATGGTTTCTCTTTAGAAACAAAGTTGGGACTTGGTTGAATGACTCGGTTAGTTTGCTTTATACAGCAAATCAAGTGGTAAGAGAGTGCCAAGGTCTACCAATTGCTCTCATAACTGTTGGTAGTGCTCTAAAAGACAAAAAGAGCAAACCTATTTGGGAAGATGCATTGCATCAATTAAAAACTTCCAACCCAACAGATATGCCAGATGTTCTTAGGGAAGTTTATAATCCCTTGAAGCTAAGTTATAAGTTCTTGAAAAATCGACATGTGGAATGCCTCTTCTTGCTCTGCTGCCTATTTCCTGAAGATCACAATATTAGTCTTGAGTTCTTGACTTTTTCTTGCGTGGGCTTATGCATGTTTGAAGGAATTTGGAACTTGGAACAAGCAAGAAACAGAGTGTTCACATTAGTTGAGATGCTTAAAAGTCGTTCCTTGCTATTGGATGGTCGTGACGAGAATCATGTCAAGATCCATGATGTTGTCCGTGATGTAGCCATTTTCATTGCTTCAGAGGAAGGGCTTGTTGATGCCAATCTTAGTTCAATGAATTGCATGTCGAGGGGCTATTTTCATAGTGATTGCAAATGGATTTCTGTGTTTCCAGAAAAAACAAATGAGCTTTCTGATCTCATGAGGTTTAATTTCCAAGTCTTTGCCTTTTAATGATGCATCATTCATCCTGGGAAAGAATTGAAATCAAAGACTTTTGCTTTACTGAAGGAATGGAAGAGCTTAAAAGTGTTGTCCTTGGATCTGTTTCGTTGAAATCACACTACCACAAACAATGCAATTGCTTAAAAATCTTTGAAACCATTGCATTTACTGAATTGGCTACTGGGGACTATCTATGTCGTTGGTGAGTTATTGAGTCTTGAAATTCTCTG